>LR812532.1:23378497-23475997 GCA_903798195.1 Danio kyathit | reverse complement strand
TTTTGAGCAGCACTGGCCGCTTTCATCAATCGTCGATACCCCAGGGCCCCACATAAGCCCATCAGCAGAAACCCTGTTATCAAAGTTCAGAGTAGATAGATATCTTCAATATCCTCCAGGAACAGAACAGCCAGGCACACGACGCGCCACTTCTCCCACCCGTTCATCACGTATCCAGCTGCAAATGTCCCGGCAGGACAAGTGGGCTCTTCCGAGCCCAAACTTCTCATCAAGAAAATGGTGTCAATCGCGTTCAGAGACCAGCCATGTGCTTACAAAAAAACAGAAATAGAACATGCAGCCAATGAGAGAACTCATTAACCACGGGTTCACATGAAACACTAAAGCATGTAAACATGAAAGCAACTAGACTGAGACGCTAAGAATGGAACAGATAGAACAAATGCAAACACCAGGACGAGAGTGCATGTCCTGAGCATGCCCAGACAGCATTACCCTAACCTGCCTAGTTAACTTAATTAAGCTAGTTAAGCTTTTAAATGTCACTTTAAGCTGTATAGTGTGTAAAGTGTCTTGAAAAATATCTAGTAAAATATCATTTACTGTCATTATGGCAAAGATAAAATAAATCAGTTATTAGAAATGAGTTATTAAAACTATTATGTTTAAAAATGTGTTGAAAAAAATATTCAAAAAGTGGCGCTCAAAAGACACAATGACAGAAAATGAGTGCTCGACCGGAGAAAACTCAAGCCGAGCACAACAAGACATGACAGGACTAGTGTCTGGACTCTGCCACCAAAACAAGAATTAACAAGACCAGAGTGGCAGAATCCTGACAATATCCAGTGGTCAGTCAGGTATCACAAGTGCTCCACAAGCAGCAAAGGTTCCATGAGTGAAACTGAAACTTTTTTTTTTTTTTTTAGAAATAAAAGCTTAAGAAGGTCAAAAGGATCCATTTTCTTTCTGCCAACGTGTCTTTACCTTCTGAGAAAGCTTTTTTTTTTTTTTTTTTTCAAAAAGCTTCCCAGGGGACTGTAAATGTGTCACTCATTAAAGTCAGAGCAAAGCCACCAGCAAAATGGTTGCCATGACCTCCAACCCAAATTACACACTTCAGCCACACAAAACAAAGCAATGGTAAATGATGAAACTAGAGGTCACAGCAGTTATCATTATCAGAAAATTTTCCATTGAGGTGTTTATAGCTTTGAGCCAATTCACTTCTGAGAGGGCCACATAAAGAATCTCCTGTATATGAATATGCTTTTATGGAATAGGTTGTTTCAGAAATATATGACATATTCATGTCTGTGTTTGAAAACTCCCAAGGTTAGGTTAGAAGATCATCCCACATCAACATCAATCAATCCTCAAATGATGTATTGCTTCAAATGATGCAAGGACATGCAAAGTCCTCTGTCCACTTCCAAGAAGCCTTGCTCAAAGAATCCTGCTTATATAAATATACAATCGCAGATGTTGATACACCATATAGACCACAGGTGTAAAATCCAGATTTTGGAGGGCCACAATCCTAGGGCCATTAAACCTAATTAAACCCACCTGATCAAACTAATTGAGTCCTTCAGGCTTGTTTGAAAGCTGCAGCTATGTGTTGAAGCAGGGTTGGAACTAAACTATGCAGAGCTGCGGCCCTCTAGGAACTGGATTTGACACCTGTGCTATAGACTGTAAAAATAAATAATACACAATCTATTGAAAATCATTATGACATAGACTGTGTTTAATATAAATAACTGGTTTATTTATTCATCCATTTTCTTTTCGGCTTAGTCCACTTATTTATCTGGGGTCGCCACAGCAGAATGAACCACCAACTTATCCAGCATATGTTTTACGCAGCGGATGACCTTCCAGCTGTAACCCATCACTGGGAAACATCCATACACACTCATTCACACACATACACGACGGACAATTTAGCTTACCCATATCACCAATACCACATGTTTTTGGGCTTGTAGGGGAAACTGGAGCACCCGAAGAAAACCCACGTGAGCACAGGGAGAACATGCAAACTCCACACAGATATGCCAACTGACCAGGTCGGGGCTCGAACCAGCGACTTTCTTGCTGTGAGGCAATTGTGCTACCCACTGTGCCACCATGCTGCCATAACTAGTTTAATATGTTTCAATTAATGATTTTTCATACACTTTAAGTTAGAATAATAAGCTATGGTAAGCACAATAATTATTTCTCTCATAATGGATTGTTGGTATATTCATTTGTGTTTTCATAGGGGTAAAAACAACATTGGTAAAATATGAAAAATAACCTAAACCTCTATAAACACCAATAGTTTGTGCTGATTTTCACACAAATTCTAGTTGTCGTTATCAGTAAATGAAGGCTCACTACTGCATGGCTCCTTGCTCAATACTGTATCATCACACTTTTTTTTTTTTTTACTGTAGCGCATGATTTGTAAACTAATACATTTTAACATTTACATACAGTATATCTGCATAATATATACTGTATATACGGCTTTTCCAACATGATAAACTTTACCTCATCTGGTATATTTTACACTTAAGGCTCGTACACACCGGGACACTTTTCATTTGCGTTTATCATCAGCGTTTTATGAGATGTTTTTCCAGTTTCAAACCCAAGCGATTTTCACTGGCGTCGAGCAGAAGAGTATGCAAAATCACTCCTTGACGTTAGATGACGCTACACAACTTTAAGCTTCTGACACTCGCTTGTAACACAGAAGAAGAAGAAGAAGAAGAAGAGAGAAAGTTAACACGCTTGTTGTTAAGGTTACTGGCGATTCGAACAAGCTATGATGGTTCAAGTAGCAGCTCCAGCTCTAGCGATGAAGAAATTATTATTGTTCACCAGCGCAATAAGCAGCTCCACGTTCCTCAGTGTGCACTCTCTTGTACAGTTTTGCGCTTGAGCACCTTCAAGTGCCGTTTACTGTAACTTAAGCAGCTCCATGCACATGAACAAAAGTGCCAATCTGATTGGTGGAGAGGGTTTTGACACGACGTGTCAAAACAAAAAAAAAAAAAAAAGAGCAAGAGGCGTTTCTTCAAAAATGACGCTTTTACGCCTGGCGTTTTGCGTGTTGGTGTGCACAATCACATTGGCTCCCTTTGTGAAGATTATTTATAAACTAATTTCGAGAGGATCACGTGCTTATGATTGATAGCGGCTGGACCCACATTATCCAATTCACTACGCACCAATCAGATGATCCCTAAGCTACTATAAATACCCCGGGTTTCATATCACCGCTATCTTCGCTTTGAAGAATCCCCCCTTCCACCCCTACTCCTCCTCTTTCCTAGATGGTTGACATGGTGGCCCAGCGCTTAGCGCTGTTCCCTCACAGCAAGAATGTCAATGGTTCTAGGCTTTACCAACCAGCGGGCATTTCTGTGCAGAGTTTGTGCTCAGGTGGGTTTTCCCAGGGTTCTCCGGTTTCCTCCCACCGATTAAAAACATGCAACCTAAGTTATTGATTAATCAACACTATAGGCTTGCTCCCAATCTAGTACCTATCTCGTTAAAGAGAACTACTTTCTGCTCTTCAATCACTACGACAGGGGAGTTCTCGAGATCTACCAGAGCTCGATCTCCCCTCTCGTCTTGCAACGGGAGGGAGCCCCGGGCTCGAGGATCTCATGAGCTCAGGGCTCTCTCCCGGGACAGCATGCTAAACAAGCTTATAATTATTTATCAGCTAAGTGTGAACTCTTGAAATTTAGTCACAAGGCATTAAACGTCGACGGAAAACGCGAGCAAAAGCGTCCCGCGTCCGCCTTTACAATCATTCATTAAAAAAAAATAGAAGTAAAGAAAGAAAGAAAGAAAGCAAGAAAGAGCCAGAAAAGGGAGGTTATTTCATTCATTAATTTTTGTATTCATTCATTCTCTTGAAGAATGTTAGGGAGATAAGCTTCAGCAAATTGATTTTGTTTGTCTTTTTGAACACTCTTGGTTAGGCTTAGGACAAGGTTTTATACCAAGCAATACATGTAAATATGATTATTATTATTATTTATTTATTTTTTTTTACATGGCATGCAAACCATTGCTTATGGTTGTAACTATTGCTTATTGATTAGTTGTATGGGTACCATGATTCATACATTGTAAACACTGTATTCTGCACGCCAGGCCAATAGCACATTGCAATGACATGCTATGTAAAGAAATGTGTATGTTTGCAATTTCAGTTCCCAAAATCCTGTTACACAATGTGTAAATGAAGAATTTTAAGCTTAAAATAGAGTCATGCAAACACTCCCTAGGAACTTCATTAATTCCTTTGACCGGAAAAAAAAAAATATATATATATATAGTTTTTTTATTGGTTGGTGCCCCAAATGAGTGGAGTCTCAGGGTGTCCAAGAAGCAGAGAAACCACACATTTGGAACAATGAAACCCAAAATTGGGAGATGAAAGAGAAATAAAATGAAAGAACAATAACTTATTTGTCTCAAGGCACTATTGTGCAGTTGTAAACATCACACTAAAGTGCTATTAAAAGCACTCACTGTCTTTATTTTTAAGCTGTGGGAAATGTCCCAAGAATGAAGGGACAATAAAAGTCTAGATGATTCAAAACAGTTTAAGAAAGATACTCATATCATCAATATGAGAAATCCCACTTCTAAAGGAACAACCCTCCAACAACAGAGTCAAGTCAACAAAAGTCGATACAGATGAAATAAGCTTGATATCAAAAAATGTGAAATTTCCCTGTTGGATTGTGTTGTGAAGATTATGAACAGTCACCACAATCTCAGTCTCTGCACTGACATCAATACCATAGATGACTAACCACATAGCCATCCATCTTCACTTTTAGAAGTGCCTCAGAGTGTTCATTTTCGGGTGGGATCAATGATATGCAGGTGCACTGAGTGTGTTACAAAACACATTTCATCTAAATAAGAAAAGACAAATGGAAGAGGGTGAAGAAAGGGGACTGGCACTCGTGTGCGGTGAGCAAGTAAAGAGCTGTCAGACACAGAGGGTTTGGTGGGGGAAAAAAAGGGCAGCGACAATCTGCAAGCAATTCCTGCAGTGTTTTACTTCAGTGGCTTTTAAAAGGGTTGGACATCACTGATATCTGTTTAGCCAAACCAGCACTCAACATTGACTTAAACTGTTTTTTTTTTCCCCTGCCTCACACACAAACACTCTAGGCCTGAATTACTCTGTGTGTGGACTCGGGAGTCTAAAAATAGCCATCATTTACATTCGATGGTTCAAATATCCAGGGCTTCTCATATCTCGGCTTTGAGGTTGATTTACCTGCCCCTGTGGGAATAGGGAGTGTTCATCCATTCAAGCAGAGCCTATGTGTGTGTGTCACCACCGAAGCGCTGATTATCGGGCAGAGGATCAGGTGAGGGGTATCTCAAGGCTATTACTGTCTCAAATTAGGCAATCAAGCTTTGCTGTGCAATTCATTTGAGCTAGTTCACATGCTGTCTGTTGACAGGACTCTGTGCCATATTAATGGAGAGCTAAATTCAGCGCATAACCAAAACATGAAGCATGCAGAGTGTCTGTTAAAACACATTTAGTAAGCACTGTAAATAATTACATTTATTTATATTTCTTTGCACTGATGTTGCTGTATACAGTATTTTTAACACTGTAAGTGTAATGTTGGAGTTGCAGTTTATTGGAGTAAACATGAAGCCAATACAAGACAAAACACAAGATGATGCCATAGCATTGCTAAAACTTGATTTGAAACATATGCAAACATGAATCATAACCATAATTATAACTCACTGCCAGCTGGATATGAGGACATGCAACACATGATGCAAGCAATGCAGCCATAACAAGACACATGCAGAGACGAAATACATGACAGGGTCACAATGGGAGGTCACTAGAAAAACTAGGACAGATATTCCCTTCAAAATGTGGTTATGCATGCCCAAACAAACCAACAGACCAACGTTTGTGAAAAAAAAGTGTAGGTCAAACATGATTTGATTGTGGGGCGGGTGGGTATGTGTAGTGGAATAGGGCCTGGAGTCTAAGGTGTAGCTGGCTGAGCAGGAAGTCAGGGTGGAGACAACGAGTCAAGTAGCAACCCAGGCAACAGATGGCAACCATGGCAAAGCAGCCAGAGCTGGATACCACAATGGTGGAGAAAAGGGAGCTGGAGACCAGGTAGGTTAGGATTACCTTTAGGTAACCACCAATTATGTATGGCCTCACTGGGAATGACATGGGTCTCTGTCTGCCTCTATTGGCATAAAAATGACAGCCATTGAAGCAATCCTTGGACCATTTGCCTGTGAGAGAGAAGGTAGATAGTTCTGAAATGATTTCATTAGATGCTGCTCTCTCAGAAAAATGAAAGGTGTATGTTGACCAGGGGTCACCAAACTTTTTCCTGAAACACTAATGTCCTGTAAATATAAAAGGGTCACACACCAGATGCATTTTAGAATTCTAAACATAGATTTCTATCAGGGTATGCACACCGACACCGCAAGTCGGCGGCTGTCTGTGGTGCCCAGCTACGACTCGGACACTGTTCATATTTCTGCCGTGCCACAGAGCTGCATCTGAATGATTTCATTTTAAATAGCATGCGGATGTGCGCATGTGGTGTGCGATACTTCGAACTGTCATGTGCACGCCAGCCTAGAATTTTCAAGTATACTTAGTAAGACCTCGCTTAGCTTGTTCAGGTGTGTTTGATTAGGATTGTAGCTAAAATCTGAAACAAACCAGCCTTCCAGAACCAAGTGTGGTGACCCCTAGTGTGGACCAAATGCACCAGATAGCACTGTATGTTTTTTGGAGTACTTAGAAAGCTGATGACGAAGGGCTTAAAAGTACCAATAGGACCAGCCAGCACATTCAGGAGCACATAATAAGATTAGACAAGGCTCTGGAGTTACAACCATCACAAGAAAAGGCTCTGGAGTGGCAGCTGTGATTGTGGAGGCTCTACCGTGGTGGGTGATGTGGAACTGCAAGGTTCCTCATCTGAACTTCCCACAGTAAATGATGAACCATTTAACAGCAGCACAAAATCGATGTACCTACCCAGAGTACAAAAAGGGGGCATTGTTAGACATTAGGTAATTTCTAAAATCATTTAATCCATGCCAAAAATGTCTTTCAAAGCAAGTCTTTAAAGTCCACTTGGAAAGAAAGTCTATAAAATCCTACAACTTAATCCCTTACGGGGTTCATCACCTTGATGGAGGCAAAGCGAAGCAGCTGCTAGTTCTTGGTAAATGGCCTTGTTACAGTCAAATAAGGAAAGTGTAATAATGACCCCACGTGCAGTTTATAAGAGTAAATGTGAAACCACTGCAAACCTAATAAAAATACAATGACCTCATTTGCCAAGAAGTTTACTTTACCCTTCTGTTGTCCTACACATCGTTAATGCTTCAGGTCAAAAACGACCCACCTTCGCTAAACCACTAAAATAAAGCAGCTAAATAATAAAGTCTATTTTATATGAATAATCAACTTAATTGTTATCACAATCTCTGTGTAGGGGAGTGCAGGGCTCAAAGTAACGCGGGGTAAAATGTAACACAAAGTTTTAAGGTATTTGCTCAGGGTTAACCATGGTATGCTTCCAAGGTTTGATCACAATGTCGGCAGATGTCTTCCTGTCAATTACTGAAAAAAGTTCAATGAATTTTGGATGAGAAACACAGGAGGAACCATTTTTGCAGCATAAAGTATTTTTTATTATACTCTTTATTTATTTATTTATTTTTTTAAAGTCTGTAAAAGTTTGTACATAAAATCTTATGTTGTTGTGATTACTGTCTTCTAGGCTAAAAGATGAAACCATTTTGAAAGTTGTAAAAAACACAGAGTGACTGCTAGCCATTTTTGAGGAAAACACGACACCGCAGGTTTAGTTGTAACAGAGTGTTAATAAGCCCTACACTGTTAGACATCAACTAAGCTAACAACATATTTTTTTGGAATTTTAACTGTATTGTTGAGAACTTTTTGAATAAAAAAAATAAATATATTTAATAGAAATTATTATATGGATTATATATATATATATATATGTGTGTGTGTGTGTGTGTGTGTGTGTGTGTGTGTGTGTGTGTGTGTGTACAGTATATATTAATAATACAAATACTTTCATTGTATAATAATGCAAATAAATCCAAATGTATTTATCCAATAGATAAATAAATAAACATGCTGTGCTATTTAGAATTTAAAAAATGAGTTAAGTACTGAGGAAATATACTATTTAAAGTAAACTAATTGTAAATTAATTGTGTGAAATTTGACTTTTTAAACATGTGTTACAACTAACCCTCTGTCTGGTACAACTTGCCCCACAGGTGGGGTAAATAGTAAAATTTTTACTCCTGGCATTTTTGACAATACTGCACAGAAACCATAGGTCTGGTGTTCATACAACCAGTGCTCATTTGTAGGACAGGCTTGTGTGTTGTTGGTAAAAAAAAGTGTTACTTTGTGCCCCTCTCTTCTACATATCTAGGTTTCCTCACCAGTATTTCATGAATGAATAATCAAATTTGAATAATCAAAGATCACATCTGGTTTGTGACTAAAATAGTGCCTGTTGTATATATATATTGGTTTTTATCAGCAACCTTCGAGATAGTTCACCCAAAAATAAAAAAATAACCCACTATTGAGTTAATTTAACTCACTGTGAATTCAACCCATTATCAGTTTCTTTCATCTGTTAAATACATATGAATATATATGAAGAAAGCTGAAAATATGTAATCATTGACATTCATAGTACGAAAAACAAATACTATGGAAGTCAATGAATTCAGGTGTCCAACTGTTTTCAAAATATATTATTTCATTCACACAAAAATGCCAACTGACCCAGCCGGGGCTCGAACCAGCGAGCTTCTTGCTATAAGGCAATCGTGCGACCCACTGCGCCACTGTGACACCCCAAACAAGTTTGGAACAAGTTATATTGGCACTCACTGAACAAACATTCAGATGCCAGAATCCATATTAGGGGATGTGAAATACTGTATTACCCCAGTAAAATAATGTTCTGTTTCCATTTGCACATCCAAGACTGTACATTCGAATGGAAAGTTAGCTCTTAATGAATTAGCTAAATAATAAATTAACATTAAAAGGGAACTGTGTGTCCTTTATATTTGTATCATGTATTAACTGCCCCTCAGGGCCAAACTGAAAGTATGCAAAAGCACTCTTTTCTAAAGGAGTTTCAAGCCCATTTGCATTGTGCCTAGTAATGTCATTTAGCCATGACCGCTTTGATAATTCACAACAATGGATTATTACTTAATTTAAATTTCATGCAAAATGAAACATTATGTCAAAGTTATTAGCATTTCAATTTGATAAAGCTATTAGCATTTCGCAATAATAATAAGTACAAAAAAGTTTGTTTGTCATTGAGCTGAACAATGAACACTGACTTTAGGGACTCCTCCTTCAAGTAACCTCAAGGTAGAAGCCTGTAGTCAGGATTATAACATTTCTTACAAAAAAAAAAATGTTTTGCTTATTTTGTGTTGATTTTTACCCTAGAACACTTGGAATATGGTATGGGACCATTCTGTGACCATTCCAAGTTAAGAAAATAGTGATTGATTTTTTATTTTTTTTTATTTTTTATTATTATTTGAAGCACGGCAACTTAATAAAATACCATCCATAGGATAAAACCGCACAAATTGTCTCTGAACCTTGACCAGTTGGCAAGCATGAGTGCGGAGCTCATTGGTAATTAAGTGTGTCATTGAACTCCTGTTTTTCAAGCTCATGCCAATAAAACACAAGCCTTGAATTAAGGTTAAAGCTGATGTGAACAAATATCCCATGTTAATATACTGTCCTTTATCCTTCCTGAATGTGCGGAGTCAACTGTAAGTACACTGTGTAAGCTATTTGTAATTTGATTTAAAAAGTGTAAACAAATCCTGACACAACAACCTCAACTGATATGTTTTGAAGTCATGATGTCAATTAAACAGCTTTAATGTGTGTCAGTGCAAACTAGGACAAATCACAGATAAGCGAGAAAAAAATATCACATGAATCACATGTCAGATTCAGTTGATAGTGGTCAACAGTAATGTAATGAGACGTTTTCTTTCTGACGTTTGATAAAAATAAAATGCCATTACTTCAATGAATCAGTCTAACAACACAATTTCAGTCACTGTACATCACATATTAAAGCCATTATGTGCTGAAATGCATTCATTTAGAGAAAAGAGCATAATTTGATATGAAAGCTGCAAAGTGCACACCCATTAGTGCTAATTTAATCCATTTCTACTGACTTAAAACTTCCTTAGCCATTTATGTATTGTTTATTTGTAATTTTATTAAATTTAAGTACAGCACTTAGAGCTTGTTGATTGTACAGTAGTGTACCTAAAAAAAATGTTATTATGATAAAAGTCTTGCTCCTCGATTACGGTCATTTTCCGCAGCACAAAACCGTTCACACCAAGCAACTTATTAACGATTCAAGGGAGATCAGTGTGAAGCAAATCAGGTGTGTATGTGCATGTCACTGTGAAAGGAGCTCTACTTTAATTTCGCCGTCTGGCCAACATGCAGTTCAACTGATAATGAATCCGTCAGTGTTGTCATCGCTAAGGAGCACTGACAATACTGCAACAGAAGGTTAATAAACCACAGCCTGTCAAAATTAGCAGCAAAGAATGATTTTAATGTATTTTTAATTCACTAATACTTTGCACTGTTGTGTACATTATTAGCTTTCTGGACCAGAGGCAGCCACTAACATTCTCATAAAAGTCTGAAATCAACTGCTTATGAATTTGCTCCTGGCAAAATAAGAATGAAAGCTTAATAAGATGCGTATCTGTCGTGTGATACATGAGTCATAGCGGAGGCTTTGGAGAATGCCAAGGCACAGAAAAATGTTTATGGTTTAATGAATAAACCCTAGGCAGATGAGACACTTGCAATTACCTTCTCATAAGATGAAATTAAAATTAACCCATGCTACCAAACTAAATGGAAGTTGGTGTACAAAGTTGTGGCTAACATAATAGGTTTACTAATGCTGGAGCCCAGTAAGCAATTTTGTGCTACTAGATGTGTACTAGACATCTAAACGTGGCTTAAACAAAGGCAAATTTGGGCTGTAATTTAAAATTGAATGCCGCAGTCACACTAGAGTTTGAGCATGCAAGATTTTCTTGTACGGTCCAGCGAAAAGGGGCAGGATTAAATAAGATGTTTAGACATTAAAAAAGTGAGCAATTGGTCCATATTTAACATTTCTGTAGAGTTCACACTTAGCTGATGATCATAGCGTAATTGGCATGCTGTCCCGGGAGAGAGCCCTGAGCTCGTAATATCCACGTGCCCGGGGCTCCCTCCTGTTAGAAGGGCGAGAGGGAAGTTCGAGCTCAGGAAGGTCTCGAGAACTCCCCTGCCTGTCGCTGTGTGAGAAGTGTAAACTAAGGTTGTCTTAGGTGATAATTTGGTTTAGTTGATTGGCTATGATGTATGTTTTGGACAGTGGGAGGAAACCGGGGAACCCGGGGGAAACCCACGCGAACACGGGGAGACATGCAAACTCCGCACAGAAACGCCAACCAACCCGATAGAAGGTTGAACCGGCAGCATTCTTGCTGTGAGGCAACAGTGCTAGCCACTGAGCCGCCGTGTCGCCCTATATGAAAGGGTGTAAGTAGGGGTTTTGAAGGGGGGGGGGTCGAAGATAACTGAAGTTGAAAGCTCTGGTTATTTATAATGTGTCAGTAATCATCTAATAGGGCAGATTAAGGAGCTAATGAGGCGCCAGCCATGTTGATCATAAGCATGTGATCCTCTCGAAATAGTTTATAAATAAAACCGCAGTTCAGAATTCATCAAGCTTGAACTTTCCAATGCAGCAAACTGCGCAACTTGTCACATGTGTTTGCGTTTCCGGTCTGCCGTATGTGTATGAATTGAAGTCAATGGGGCAAAAAGTGCAGTGTGACCGCAGCTTTATAGACATCTGTGAATAGTGCAAAACTAGTGATCAATTACACATGAAGGAATACACATGAAGTCTGTCTAATCGTGTATTTGATGATTAGTCTAGTTTTGGACTGTTCTTGGACATCTTTTAGATTTTCACTGACAGTTCAAGGCCCAATCTTAATTCCCATACCCTTTAGCCCTTCCCGTATCCCTACCCCTCGTTTTGGGCGTTTACGTGAAGAGATAGGAGTGTCCCGATTATCTAGCTTTAAGGCATAGGGGAAGGGCTAGATACCTTCAAAACAGATTTTTCAAGGCCACACTCGAAACCAAAGGGTACGAACATTTCCCAGAATACACCATCTACAACGGCAGCATGGCTGCACATGGAAGTAAGAAGATGCACAAATTAGTATTTTTTTGTCATTATTACAAATTTTTACAACAAAGCATATGTTTTAAAAAATTCATAACTGCGTTCGTGTTTTACCGTCATGCTTTTAAATAAAATGTGTAGCCCTTCCCCTTCACACTCTGTTTCAATGGCTAAGGGAAGGGATAGGGGTAGGGGTACAAAAATAGAATTGGGATTGGGCCCAAATCTAGCATTCATTCAGTATTCGATATAGACCTTATCTACTGTATAGAACATTTCAATGTGGTGATGTCATTGGCCACATTTCCTGCTTATCAAACTATTTCATATCTGTAACCAGAGGCAATTCAACCCTAACTTAATGTTAAAACAGCTATCATAACATTATTTATCAATATGTGGCTCTTTTTGTATTTTCGGAAGCTATAGAAATGAAAAATGTGAAACAGGAAATACGTTGGGACCGTTGTTTTTGTTTACATCCCTCAAAATAGTTTATAAAATGCTAAATTGCTTGGTGGGATTCGTGTGGAGAGCGCTATGGATTTTATGACCCAGATTACACTATTTTAACCAAAATGTTAATCTTTGAGGTTGGAACAATAACACTTTGATATATTAATGAACTTTGAGTTCTTCTGTTTTAGAGCACTGTAACCTATGCAAGGTGACATCATTACACCAATATTCACAGTGCATGAGAATAAAAGAAAAACTGATAAAAGTAAGCAAATAATTCAAGCCAGCATTTCTAATTGTGTGTCATCAGAGCTTGTCAGTATATAAATATATTAGCAATTAGCCATATGGAAAGAAGAAAATTATCAACATTATTCATACACTCTAAAAATAATATATATGCTGTTTTTTTTTTTTTTTTTTTTTTTTTTTGTTATTTTTAATCCAATAGTTGGGTTCGTTTATATTTGACCCACGTTTTTAGTTGAAATAATAGTTGAATTTTCCAACTCAGGCTCACTCTGAAAATGTGCCTCTATATACATTTCTGGAGGCCACAAAATACATCTCAGGAGGTACATATTTTTGCAGTTTTTGTTTTCGCGAATCCATAAGAGGCCGCTGTGTACGCTTTTTCATATCTCAAATTTCTCTCGCGGGTGCCATTTGTGCGTGCTGTTCTCGCGTAAACCCACAAGAGGCCGCTGTTGACTGACTGTTTGACTGACTGACTGACTGACCGACCGACCAATCGATTAACCTGCCCACCCACTTCACTAAACCCAACCAACAATTTTCAAAAGCAATCCAGAAAAAGATACTACATATTTTCTGATGTATCCTGTCGACGTTGATGTTGATGCATTCAGGCAAAAGATGCGACCCTGGGTTGACTAGTTCTTTAAAGAATCAATAGTTTGCACTGTTCACTTTTAGATTTAAACCTCAGCTGGATGTTTTTATTCACGTAGAGCTGTGTTACACACTGCATAGATCATAGGTCTCAAACTCAACTCCTGGAGAGCCGCAGCTCTGCACAGTTTTGCTCCAACCCTAATCACACACAGCTGATCCAACTAATCAAGGTGTTCAAGACTACTAATGTCTAATAGTTTTAAACACCTTGATTAGTTGGATCAGCTGTGTGTGATTAGGGTTGGAGCAAAATTGTGCAGAGCTGCAGTTCTCCAGGAATCGAGTTTGAGACATAGAAGGTCCTTTTCAAAATCCCACAATAGGGGCTCTTTAAAATTTCTTTGACAATAAAATAAACTGAATGCACTTCTGGAAAAGCAATAGAAACAGCACTGGCTTTATTTCTTAAGTTTATTAAATGAATATGCTTATTAATATATTAATACAATGACTTTTATAGAGAAAAAAAACAACAACACAAAAAATAGGTAGTACTGTAAGTAATTGACCAGTACTTGTATTAGTCAAAACAAAACTTTTTGGTTGCATCTTTAATTTTAAAGAGAAAAAAAAAAAATGTACGTGTGGTGGAAATTATTCCAATGTTCACTGCCTTTACACATTCCATAATCACCTTTAATCAATAAGATATATATATATATATATTTAAGAAGACTTATCATTAAAGCAAACAAATTTCAAGAAAAGAAAGTGATTCACTTGTCAGATCATTTAACCATGGTGCATACAGTATATTCATGACAAACCGAGACATGGTAGCTCAGATAAAAACAGACACATGAAAAAGACATATGAACGTGTCCTTCAGAGGACATCTGTATTGTTGTCACTGACCTTAAGATATCATTTCACTTATTGATTCAGCTCCTGTAAGCTACATTATAGTCTCGGATTTCTCCGGACTTGTGCTGCGAAGTGACCTACACGGTGACATTTAAAATACATGTACAAGTTGATTCTCAGATTTCTTAGGACGCCTTAAATATTATTTTAAATAATGCAACAGAGTTTTCAGGTCACCTTAATAGTATTTGGCACTTTTGTCTGGTTTAGAAAAGAACCAGTGAATCCCATTTTATGTTTTATACATTATTTATTAAGTCATAAATTATTTCCAAACTACCAGAGGTTTATGCATGGACAGAAAATATCAGATTTTCCCAAGAAGTGTTTTAAGAAATGCTAATGTAAGCAAATAAATACTTTGGAGGAGCAAATAAATACAGCGGAATTGCATTGTTGCTGTTCAGAATTTATTTCAGGCATGGCTGCTCGTCTCTCAGTCTTCAAAAAAAAAAAAAAGGAGCACAACGTTCTTAATGTGTGACCTTATGATAGCCAAACTGAAATTAACCTTGCCTGACATGAAGAAATCCCACCAATACTATTATGTCCTTTAGTGCAGAAAAAAAAGAGAGGTTTATAGACGATGCAGTGCTCGGAGCATGCATTAAAAATGCATTTTAATGGCCGTGTTTAACAGAGGGGCTCTAATCTAGAGCTATGATCTACTCATACATACACTCAAGGTCATTCAGGCTTGGCAAAATGCTCAAATTGCTAATGGTGAGTGTTTGCTGCTCTAATTCCGAATCATTTATAACAGGTGCTTGTTTAAGGAGCACAGGTTTAGCCGGATCATCATGGCTGACTGCCGCTGGGACTTGCTTTTTCTATATAAACTGCTCTTAAGGGACTTTATAGCACAGTCCTGAATGTGGGACCAAAATCTCAATCACAGCCCGCAAAACTGTTTTCATTTGTCTGTCCCTGGTGACAGTGTTACACTTAATGGCTGAACATCACAGAAATGTACTAATCACAAAGAACAGACTTTTGATTACAAATAGTGGCATTCAGAATTTCCTAAACAATGCTTCCAAAAGAGTTTCTAAGGAGATAAGTGTTTTTTTTTTTTTTTTTTTTTTTTTTTTCTGATCGTTAGTATATATGTATGTATTTATTTATTTCAGTCTTGACACCAATAATATGATATACAACACTATATATTTATGGTAAACACAATAAACTTGTAATTTTGTTTAATTATTATTTTTTAATAATTATTTTTTTTTAATTAAATCAAATTAAATTTAATTTAATGTAATTTATAGTGGGGTCATTCATATCCTTTTGTACAGAAGTACACACTTGTTATCCTTGCAGAATAATTTAAACACACTTTCAGTTTTGATTCTATTTGAAAACATTTTCATACACCTCCGGTAAGTATCTTATAATGTATGGTTTCACTGTGTTTTCATACAGTAATATTTTCATATGTTATACTGTATGTCAGCAAGAAGGTGCAAATGAGGCCATATGAATAGGGCAAATCCCATGTCTAAATCTGTGCTGATGTCGGCGAGCCGTTGGGGCCCTTTAAAAGGTCAGGCATGATTCAAAGATCATACTGGGTGAAAATAACTCCATTTATACTCACCGCACTACAGTATATAAGTACAATTGAAGAGTCAAACATTGTGCTTCTGTAATCTATATAAAACATTGTCTTAATTAACAGGCATAATCATTTGACATTTTATCAATCACAAGATAAGTGGTAATAGTCTCTTTTGAAATAATTTTATTGTAGTTAGTGAGTGAGTGAGTGAGTGAGTGAGTTAGTTAGTTAGTTAGTTAGTTAGTTAGTTAGTTAGTTAGTTAGTTAGTTAGTTAGTTAGTTAGTGCCAACAATCTGTAAAAGCAACTGTATTCACCTGTGTCTTGCCCGTCAGGTCAGGGTGCACATTTTCTACAGCATGCTTATACTGTATGTTGTATTGCTGACTCTAATGACAAACTGTCATATTGTCCATTGAAACCACACAGTATTAGGTGACATCCAAATTTTATAAAACCGTATCTATCTATCTATCTATCTATCTATCTATCTATCTATCTATCTATCTATCTATCTATCTATCTATCTATCTATCTATCTATCTATCTATCTATCTATCTATCTATCTAAATTCAAACTCAAAATTGCTTTATTGGCATGACTGTAAATGATACAATATTGCCAAAGCTTGAAATAGGAGGACACATGAAGATTTCAGATGCAAAAGCTGCTAAATGTCACTTCCGCTAAAAATGAGCTAATGACATTGAGTGAATGCTTTAGGTACGTAGTACATGTTCAACAAATAGATTTGCTTCTAATCATCTAAGTCCCAGCGTCAGCACATTCAAAAATAACAGTTTGTTGGCAAAAAGTTATATAAAAGCCGTTATATACCGAGAACCAATCAGAAGGCGCAAATCGAATCACATGTTTTCAATGTAGCAGCGCGCTGATGAGCCGGCTTTTTTGAGGAGAGTGTTGTATTCTGCTTTCGATTTCGATTCTTAAAAGACGGAGTTTCATGAAATGGATGAGCCTGTCCGACTGTCAGTGAATGGCAAATGAAACGTCCCTTAACTCAAAACTCTGTGCATTATAAGAAAAAGAAAACACACTGTACAGTCGGAAGTGTAGCATGCATTCATAACGTTTTTTTGCGCAGCGATGCTACTTTGAATGAGTCCGATTTCCTATACTTGAAACGGCAACTGGAACCAGAAAATATATCTTGTTAAAAAACAAAGAATTGTCTAAAGTGACATTTTGGTTAAAAAAAAAAAGGTATTTTATTTACTAGCTGATAACCTTGTCTTTACATATAAAATTAAACTTCTAAACCTAATCAGAGGAGCCTGATAGAAAATGCTCATTTACAAGAAAAGAGGTCTGAGATTTAGAGGGTTTTGCATCTAAACTCTTCACATATACAATAAAATATCAAAATAAAACAATAGAAAACAAAATATTATAATAATTTAAACTTGAACAAATGTAAGACATAAAAAGATGTAAACATTTTAAATTAGAGTGTTAAGCATATAAACACAGACAAAGGCTCACTGTGGTAGACAGTAGAGAAGCATATAGTAATACACACATATCTGGCAGCCAGTGCTGCTGTCTGTCTCGTTTCAAGAATAATTTTAATGTGCTCCTCTTCAGTCATGTTTAGAAAGTTCTTCATGTAGTTTGTTGAAATGTGTGTCTTGGATTGATTTATAGTGTTGGCAGTGAAGGAGCAAGTGAACCTCCATCTGTCTGTCTATCTATCTATCTATCTATCTATCTATCTATCTATCTATCTATCTATCTATCTATCTATCTATCTATCTATCTATCTATCTATCTCTCTCTCTCTCTCTCTCTCTCTCTCTCTCTCTCTCTCTCTCTCTCTCTCTCTCTCTCTCTATCTATCTATCTATCTATCTATCTATCTATCTATCTATCTATCTATCTATCTATCTATCTATCTATCTATCTATCTATCTGTCTGTCTGTCTGTATTTGTGTGTATGTCTATCCATCTATCCATCCACCCACCCACATATCTATCTATCCACTGTATCTATAATCAATCTATATACATATATTTTTGTCTTTTCTATTCTATTAAAATGCTGTTGTTGTTGTTTTCCTCACTTTCATTGAGCAGTTAAATGTTACATTGAATTTTAGCTAAGTTAAGCATAATCTACATTTTATTTTTAGATATGCCAAACTGCAGAGTAAATGTGCCCAAACTTTTATGCAATATTTGACCTTTCAAAATTCAAACCCCTGTTGAATCCATATTTTTTCTTTTTTTTCCGCTCACCCTGATCCGTCATGGTAATCACCTCTAATTTATGTAACACGCTTGTAATTTGCAGGATTGTATGATTTAAGAGAAGACAATGTTTGTTAAAAGTCTGAATGCATTAACCAGCGAAGCAGAAATGAAACATATGTTCCATTTCCTCTGATGTCTTCAAAAGCCATTCATTCAACTCCAAATATAATCCTGCTGTGCTCTGGAGATTACGATATTTTGCATGCTAATACCCTCCTGTGCAATTTTAAGCATTAATAACTGGAGAGATTACGTGCTGACATGCTTCTCGGTCTCTTTCCTTTAACAATCTGTCCTCCAACAATACACATACAGTCAGAGATGAGTGGAGCACTTTAGGTCAAGCCAAGTTTGTGTTATGAGGAAGTTTAAGAGTGTTTTGTAATATTATTCAGTGTTTGCGCCCTTCTGCTTATGTGGCAGTGTGGAATAAAGATCTCTGATAGATTATATTTGTGTAATAAATGTGTAATAATGATTAAATTGGATTCAGTTTAAATCAAATTGCAGTCTGTCAGGGAAATACCCAGTGAAATATTATTGAATATAAAGAGTTCATGTGGATTTGCTTTGGTTTGGCCAGTCCAGGATTAATATGGATTTTAGTAAAACAAAATATTATTATTATTATTTTGTCTATTGTTTCTCTCACTCTCTCACTATCCTTCGGCTTAGTCCCTGATTTATCAGGCCGTTGACAGCAGAATAAACCACCATATATAGGACATTTTTTATGCGTCAGCATGTCCTTCCAGCCGCATGTCTATGTCTATTTAGTCATTTTGTTTCATACATCTACACTGCAAAACCCAATAAGTTAAGGCAACTCAAACCTTTTGAGAAAACTGATTGCAACAAACCATTTAAGTTCAGAAACTAATCCTAATGAGCACTGTGAACTCAATCCCTTTGAGTAAATGAAGCAATTTGAGCACAGTAAAACCCAATAAATAAAGAGAACTCAAGCCAATTGAGTACTGTAAAACACAATATGCTAAGGCAACTCAAACCATTTGAAGAAACCGTTTCCAACAAACCATTTGAGTAAAAAAAAAACTAATCAGTCAATTTTGAGTTAACTACACTCATTTCATTTGATAGAGTTGACTGTTGGGTTTTACAGTGTACCATTATTGTTTTCATCACGAAAAACAACAGCCACCACAGCAACAACAACAGTAATAAATAAACTATAAATCAGACATTTGTAATGGTTATTGTGTTATAACTTGTCATGCAATCCTTAATTCATTCTAATAATTTTGTTTTTAAGTAGATAGAATAGATTGAAATAAGTAACCTTTTACAGAGGCTGAGGATAATTCATTCATTCATTCATAAAATACAAAATGTGACATGCTGATCAATGAGAAAAAAATCAAGCTTTATTTATTAGTGTTCTTTTTTTCAATGGCATTTTTTATCATGTTAATTGACATTCATTTTTGTATTTTATTTATTTACTTTTTTTTTTTTTTTGTTTAGTATGTTATGTTACCCTCTCTGGACTGGGAGCTATAAGCAAGCACACGTGAACTCTGAAACTCCAGAATAGAAGTGAATCCAGCCCCTTTCGAGAAGTTGATGTTGTTTTTGTTTGTTTTTTTGTTTGTTTGTATGTTTTTTGTATTAGAGTAATCCATTCATGAAGTAAAAGCAACCCAGGGTCATTCTGAAAACGTACCACTATGTACATTTCTGGAGAGCGCCAAATACGTCCAAGAAGCTGCATTTTTTCCAGTTTTTGTTTTTCGTGAATCCACCAGAGGCCGCTGTGTACGCTTTTTCAGATGTCAAATTTCTCTCGCAAGTGCCGAGTGCCAAGTGTACTCATATAAATCCACCAGAGGCCGCTGTTGGCTGACTGAATGACTGACCGAATGACTGACTGAATGACTGAATGAATGACTGACTGACTGACCGATCAATCGACCCACCCTCCTCTTTCCCTAAACCCAACCAATAATGTTTTTAAAAGCACCGATTGACCCACACACCCACTTCTCTAAACCCAACCAACAGTTGTAAATATTAATCCAGAATAAGAAAAGCCCTCGCTTGATTTTTACCAAGTTTTCAGATTTTACCACATTCTCACCTTGTTATTTACTTGTTTATTTTATTTTTTGGCTTTTGTATTACTCGCTTTCTGGAAGCGTTCTTCGCTGAACTCAAACCCAGTCACCGTGGTCAACTTCTCTCTACATTTCAAATCCGCCGATGTACATGGCTGGACAAACAGGTAACAGCGGGAAAGCCATCCATATGGAGGCAAGTGGTCAGATTATAAGCACGAAAAGGAATGGCGTCATACCACCCCATAGTGTTCGCTTTAAACACAAAATGCAGCCATAGGGAGCTCTTGCTACATAATCTGTGATCTCCAGAAATGTATATAGCGCTACGTTTTCAGAATGAGCCTATGTTGTGTAAAAGTCCAGGTCACTCCAGAAGCAAATGCCTCACTGTAAGATACTTTTGAATACAAGAATCTGCCAAATGACCGTTTCTTTACAGCAAAACCCAAAGTTGGCCTATGTTCAACCCACATGCTGTCGCTGCAGTCTGGGTCATTTTGAGGAACTGAAAAAGGTGAGAGATTGTGATTTTACTGCTCTCAACCATGTTGGACAGGTTTGTGTTTTCCTCCACCTCACTGACTCTTCACTGGTTCAGCTGAATCGTGCGAGGCTTTCTGGGAGCTCCAGGTCCAGATGGCAAAAAAAGTAACATAATTATTCAGCCCATTAGCCAGCCTAATTAAACAGTCACCTCACACAACTCCATCACCATCACACACACACACACACACACACACACACACAATTGCACGTGCACGCACGTACGCACACACACAGCTATATCTGCCTGCATCATAGCTTATGGCTTACACACTTTAATCACATGCTATTTATTTATTTATTGGTTTTATCTCTCAGTGGGCTTAAAAATAGCAGTGTTGGGGAAAACTGTAGCTCACTAGTTTACAAGCGAGTCCTAATTTAGTTCTACAGTCAAAATTGCCCTTTAGAAAATCCTACACTACAAAGACATACAGTACAGGCTACTAAAGCTTTTTAAGTAGGCTGTATATTATTAACTATGTGAAACAAATACATTAGTGTCGTGATTTATTTTGATTTCGACTTAATATGAGTTTGCAAATACATAGAGGCAGTAAACAATATTCAATATGAGGTACTCTTTCAGAACTTCCCCTTTTGTCATTACATTTAGGCTATCATTTATTTATTTATTTGTTTGTTTGTTTGTTTACGGGGGCTCTAATATTGCCAATATTTACATTATCCTTTCACGTTTTAGTAGGCACAGTCAATGGAACCTTATTGGATTAAAGACGTCTGGTCTCATTCACTCTCTCTTTTGTTTAATTTTGTACTGATAATATAAAAAAATCTAAAGCTTCAGGAAGACAGTGATTGTACATAGAATATCAGAGTCACTATTTTTGGTTGTTCTGCTTTTTTTTGTAAGAGTTGTTAATATTTGAAATAGTTTACAAATTAATGTCAGACAGTCAGTCCTAGCACAATTCAAGCTGCAGTTGAAATGCTGGTTAAAAATGCATCAGATGTGTGACCATTAAGTGGGGGTTTATAATTTAAATCTTGATGTAATTTATTTTATTATGATATTGTGTTTATGTTTTTATGTGATTTGTATTTATATTTAATTGCCCAGGGACAGCAGATGAAATTTAGCATGTATGTAATGAATAAGATATGTAGCTCATTCTGGGGCAGTTGTTTGATTGTCTATTGTCCCTGTCAAATAAATACATAAATAATAATAATAATAATAATAATAATAATAATTGTTTAGTTGCAAAAAAGGGGCGACGCAGTGGCACAGTAGGTGGTGCTGCCGCCTCACAGCAAGAAGGTCACTGGTTTGAGCCTCGGCTGGGTCAGTTGACAATTCTGTGTGGAGTTTGCATGTTCTCCCTGCGTTCGTGTGGGTTTCCTCCGGGTGCTCCATTTTCCCCTACAGTCCAAAGACATGCAGTACAGGTGAATTGGGTAGGCTAAATTGTCTGTAGTGTATGAGTGTGGATGAGTGTGTATGGATGTTCCCCTGAGTTGGGTTGCAGCTGGAAGGGCATCCACTGCGTAAAACATGTGCTGGATAAGTTGGCGGTTCATTCCGCTGTGGTGACCCCGGATTAATAAAAGGTCTAAGCTGAAAAGAAAATGAATGAATGAATGGACGATAGTCGCAAAAAAGAGGTTGCAATTTCTTTATTATTATTATTATTTGTATTGTATTGTATTGTATTGTATTGTATTGTATTGTATTGTATTGTATTGTATTGTATTGTCATAAACCCAATTGTGATATACACACAACTGCTCATAGAGCTTTGACCATTTAGTATCATTTAATACTCCTAGTCATGAATCACATTGCAGAATAAGTTAATTAACTTTCAGGTCTGGACTCTGTGAAGGCTATTTCATATTTCATAAGCTGTTCTTTAAAATACATAGAAAAACAATCAAATAAACGGAAAATCAGATAAAAGTGCAAACTAATAATGTAAAAGTAACTCATGTGATAAACTGGGAGTCTTTTGCGAAATGCATATGGGCGGTTGGACAGAAGAACAGACAGAAAGACAAATGGAAGGACGGTTTTATTAACAAGACCAGATGCTAACTGAGGGAAGCGAGTCGTTTTATTGTGATAGTGAAATGGCAGGTGTTCAGAATTCTGGAGATTGTGAAAGGGTATGAGGGCACAGACAAGCAATTTGGCTGTGCGCACTAGACATGACATCACAGATATTTAAATATCACAGTTATTCAGAAGCACAGAATATTGCACTGTACACCCAACTAAATAGACAGTTTTATCATCTAATCAATAAATACACTTTAAACCTAATTATAATTATTATCATTATTAAACCTAATTATCAACTATATGCTGAGTGACTGATGTTGTTGAGTCACAGTTAACATGTACAGTATGTTTAAACTATACGTTTGCTAGTTATTTTACTGTCAAGATCTGAGGTAAATTATCTGCTGCCGCTTTCAGTTTGGCAGTAAATGTCAAATACAATGGTTTTCAAACTCACACTGGAAACATTTAACACTGGACAAGCACATAATAAGTAGGCTACCTGAGCTGAACATTGTAGCTTATGCTGTGGTTCAGTCCCAGCATCGCAGAAATAGAAACTGTTTCTAAAATAGTCATGGATGGTTAGAACAAAAACTCAAGATAGCTTATGCCACATTGTATTGTGAGTAACTGAAGTTAGAACAGGATGTGACAGCTAGGTTATATATATATATATATATATATATATATATATATATATATATATATATATATATATATATATATATATATATATATATATATACAGGGAGTGCAGAATTATTAGGCAAGTTGTATTTTTGAGGATTAATTTTATTATTGAACATCAACCATGTTCTCAATGAACCCAAAAAACTCATTAATATCAAAGCTGAATATTTTTGGAAGTAGTTTTTAGTTTGTTTTTAGTTTTAGCTATTTTAGGAGGATATCTGTGTGTGCAGGTGACTATTACTGAGCATAATTATTAGGCAACTTAACAAAAAACAAATATTTAGCCATTTCAATTATTTATTTTCACCAGTGAAACCAATATAACATCTCAACATTCACAAATATACATTTCTGACATTCAAAAACAAAACAAAAACAAATCAGTGACCAATATAGCCACCTTTCTTTGCAAGGACACTCAAAAGCCTGCCATCCATGGATTCTGTCAGTGTTTTGATCTGTTCACCATCAACATTGCGTGCAGCAGCAACCACAGCCTCCCAGACACTGTTCAGAGAGGTGTACTGTTTTCCCTCCTTGTAAATCTCACATTTGATGATGGACCACAGGTTCTCTATGGGGTTCAGATCAGGTGAACAAGGACGCCATGTCATTAGTTTTTCTTCTTTTAGACCCTTTCTTGCCAGCCACGCTGTGGAGTACTTGGATGCGTGTGATGGAGCATTGTCCTGCATGAAAATCATGTTTTTCTTGAAGGATGCAGATTTCTTCCTGTACCACTGCTTGAAGGTGTCTTCCAGAAACTGGCAGTAGGACTGGGAGTTGAGCTTGACTCCATCCTCAACCCGAAAAGGCCCCACAAGCTCATCTTTGATGATACCAGCCCAAACCAGTACTCCACCTCCACCTTGCTGGCGTCTGAGTCGGACTGGAGCTCTCTGCCCTTTACCGATCCAGCCACGGGCCCATCAAGACTCACTCTCATTTCATCAGTCCATAAAACCTTAGAAAAATCAGTCTTGAGATATTTCTTGGCCCAGTCTTGACGTTTCAGCTTGTGTGTCTTGTTCAGTGGTGGTCGTTTTTCAGCCTTTCTTACCTAGGCCATGTCTTTGAGTATTGCACACCTTTTGCTTTTGGGCACTCCAGTGATGTTGCAGCTCTGAAATATGGCAAAACTGGTGGCAAGTGGCATCTTGGCAGCTGCACGCTTGACTTTTCTCAGTTCATGTTTCAGTTCTCAGTTTATTTTGCACCTTGGTTTTTTCACACGCTTCTTGCGACCCTGTTGACTATTTTGAATAAAACGATTGATTGTTCGATGATCACGCTTCAGAATGTATATACAGTATACACACACACACACACACACACACACACACACACTCGTAACAGTGCAATATGGCTATATATCGGCACTGGTGGGAGGCGTGCCTTAAGCCCCATTTACACTATTACGTTTTAATTTAAAACTGCACTTTATAATGAAAACGATCCTTCTCCACACTGGCGTTTCATCTAGCATTTCTGAACAACTCTCCGTATACACTACACCGCTGAAAACGCACGTCACGTGACCACACACACATACTGGCATGCACTGTATGAGTTTTGATATTGCAGAATATCGCACAGCTATCAGGCAATCAGATTCGAGAACCAGACAGAATATATATATATATATATATATATATATATATATATATATATATATATATATATATATATATATATATATATTATCCTTGTCTTCATTTGTAGTTTTTATGCTTTTTTTTGGTTGCCCACATGCTCGCTTCTTCATTCGTTTGTTTTGTTTTGTATTTTTGTGCATTGTTTTTATATACTTATTTATTTACTCTTGTTTTTTTTTCAGAATGGCTAATTGTCTTTTTTCTGTCTTTTTCTATTGTTTTCTCACAATGACACATTAGTGCACTTTCAAGGTTGGTTTGTGGCATGAAGGGCATCTGCCGGTAAAACACATGCCAGAGTAACTGGCAGTTCATTCCACTGTGGCGACCCATAATAAAGAAGATCTAAGCCGATGGAAAGCGAATGAGTGAGGGAGCAAGTGAGCAAGCAAGTGAATGTTGTTTCTCAGAATTTCACTTTTATAGATTTTCATAGACGTCCTCCTCTAATGAAACTAATGAACTGATATACTGTACAGCTGATAATATTAGTGTAGTCAGCATATAGGTAGACAGGTTGGTAGAATTTGTTATTTTTATTTATTTATTTATTTTTGCTGAAACTCAGTGTCAATCACTTCCAACAAATAACTCTATTTGTTGGAAGTGAGTGACAATACTGAGCTCCAACGCAATGCTGAATAGTTCAGGCACATCGTGTGACAAGACTCTTGTTTAGAATAGTGTTCACAGAAATGGTTTTGTGTCCAGGGACTTCACTCTTGTTTCTTCTCTCTGTGCAGTGACTTGAAGACTGACTGCCACTTTCAAAAGGGAAAGGAAACTGACACCTCCCTGGACAAGCTCAAAATATTGGACTTTATGTTGCTGAAGTCGACCCATGTTAAGACATAAAAGAACAGAAACCTCAAGGAACTTTAAACACTTGAATTGTATTCACAAGATTATAAAACACTTAAGGTGAGACACTAAATGCAAACCACTTGTGTATCAATGTGTATATTATGTCTTTTTCAGCTTTTCAGATTTTATTTCACTTTAAGGTAAAAATAAAATACACTAAAAATGCATTAGTATTTATTTATGTCTGTAGATTTACATTGCATTTAAAATGCTTTTTTTCTCAGAATGAGTATTTTATCTTCACTTCAACAGCATATACATAAGATGTTTTAGTTGTATTTATAGCTATATAATATATATTTTTTTTATTATTTTATATACAGTACAGTTGAAGTCAGAATTATTAGCCCCCCTGAATTTTTAGCCCCCTGTTTATTTTTCCCCAGTTTCTGTTTAATGGAGAGAAGATTGTCTCAACACATTTCTAAACATAATAGTTTTAATAACTCATTTCTAATAACTGATTTATTTTATCTTTGCCATGATGACAGTACATAATATTGTACTAGATAATTTTTAACACACTTCTATACAGCTTAAAGTGACATTTAAAGCTTAACTAGGTTAATTTAGTTTACTAGGCAGGTTAGGGTAATTAGGCAAGTTATTGTATAACGATGGTTTCTTCTGTAGACTATCAGAAAAAAATATAGCTTAAAAGGGCTAATAATTTTGTTCTTAAAATGGTTTTTAAAAAAAATTCTAGTCGAAATAAAACAAATAAGACTTTCTCCAGAAGAAAAAAATTTATCAGACATACTGTGAAAAAAATTTTATTGCTCTGTTAAACATAATTTGGGAAATATTAAAAAAATGCAAAGGGGGCTAATAATTCTGACATCAACTGTATATATATATATATATATATATATATATATATATATATATATATATATATATATATATATATATATATATATATATATATATATATATATATATATATATATATATATATATATATTTTACAGATGGGCATATTTATTTGCATGGACACTATTTCAGCATGAATAAAATCAAACTATATGAAGCAGATGTGATGTTGATGTTTCTAAATTGTGATGACTTCAGTACTATTTTGTATGTATGAAAAAAAAAAAAAAAAAAAAAAAAACTTACCCTTTTGAAGAATGTCAACGGCAAAAACAGCAAAGAGAGAGACTTTAAAGCATTCCCTGAAGACCTGTGCTCAGTTCATCTTTCAACACTGAGACCTTCTTTCCTCAAAGCTGTTTCCATCTCTGAGTATTTTTGTTTTTTATTATAATCATTTGTTTATTTTTCTTTGGGAACAAAAAAAAATTAATGGCAAGTGTAATGTTCAAATGCAATTAGCATGTATTAAACACCGCTGTTAATGTAAGGGGTAAACACGATGTTCTTTCTAAAGGTCATCAAACAAAGTAATTCTGGAAACAAAGAAATTATTGCAAAGCATTTACACAATTGTTCTGTTATTGAAACATAACAACCCTAAATCATTAATCTGCTTTACACTTAGACCAGTGTTACATTAAATGTGATATATTATAATTGAGATAAATGAAGGAATATTTTTAATAACTCTGGAACATTATTAAGTGAACATAAAAAAAAAAAAAACAAGACAATACGAACAATATAAAATCAAGCTTAAAACATACAGCAATCAATCTATCATATTCTTCTTAGAATTATTCCTGTTTTTAATTGTAAGAAATAATAAAACGTAAGAAAAAGCTTTAACATCCAATCACATTTGTGTATATTTTCATCACACTTGTAAAACAAGATAAATACATAAAAACAAAAGAATAAAATGCAAGACACTTCATTGAAGAGTGCTTAATAAAACTGACTATGCCAGCTTTCAAAACACTGCATTCAAAGCATGTCAAAGCATATCCTTCATTTTTTCATTATAATTGTGTGGCAGTCTGTTTTGGCTAATTACCATACAATGACTGCACACTAATCAGCACTGCAAATAACCACACACCATAATGAAGACTTAAACAGTTCATTTTCTGACACAAAAAGAACTGTCTGAAACAAACCCACTTTGTCAGGCCTGACTTTTTCCTTAGTCGTCCACCAAATGTTTACTAATTCAGCAATCCACCTGATGCAGGCCCAATGAAATGAATGCCTAATCCAGCTGTGTTTCACTTCAACTCCTCACCTAGACTCTTTAAAGCTATTGTGTTTTTAATTTTCTCAAAGTTTTATTATAAATATTGCCATGGTAAATAATATCCGAAGACCTCAAATAAACCTACACTCTCAGAAATAAAGGTACTTGAGCATTTCACTGGGGTGGTACCTTTTTAAAAGGTACACATTTGTACTTAAAGGGTTCATATTGGTACCTCAAAAGTATATATGAGTACCTAAAAATTTTAAGAGGAACACTTTTGTACTTTTTAGGTACTAATATGTACCCTTGTGGTATTAATATGGATCTTTTAGGTACAAATGTGTACCTTTTAAAAAGGTACCACCCCAGTGACAGCTCGTGTACCTTTATTGCTGAGAGTGTATAGAAAAGTATAGATACATCATATATATTTGGAGGTAGAGATCAAGTTTATTTTATTTTAATAGCACATTTACAGCAGCCACCAGACTGACCAAAGTACATTACAGGAGGGTAGTTTTAACAGAGACACCAAAAGAAAATTAAATGCATTTTTTTAGGAAAATAATTAGGTTTTTAAAACTGAAAAGCAGACAAACAGAGATAGGGCTGATTGAAATATCTCAAGACAAGTAATCATGTGACTGAAACTGAATGTCCGTTCCCTTTTTATGTCTGTTACCTTTCTTTTTCAAACTCATCGTACATCGTTTGGCTGACAAAAAAATTATGGAATTTGTGTCGATAGGTGTAATGGTTTTTGTTTACTGCACCGACAACTGTGATGGCATGATGCCAAACTACATCTGAGGCTGTATCTCTGCGATAGTTAAAGATAATGACACCAATTTCTAGGCCTATCATTATCGCCTCACACTGACCACACCATACAAATTAGGTGACAGTGCCACCTATGGTTCAAGAGTTATAAGACATTCATTAACCATTACTAATGAAACATAAATTTGGTAATAACTTTTGCCTACATGCTTATTTTGATAAAATTGGTCTCAATTTTTTTTCCTTTGGACATGCCAACAACACAGATACCAATTATGCCATAATCTGCCAAACTTCCTGTACGCCATTTTGATTTTGTTCAAACCATTCTTTTTTTCATCTTCTCCTAACCGTTGGTCCAATCTTGACCAAATCTGACTCGGATCATCTTCAGACCATGTGGACCAAAACTTATGGAATTCATGTTGATAGACAAAACTGTAATCATATAGCACAGGGGTCATCAACTATATTTGTCAGAGGGCTGGACCCCCAAGAAGAAAATCAAATAAAAATCTCATTTTGGCTTAACATTATGTTTAAGGTTTATACTTTTTAATTCTTATACTTTTGCGATTTCTTTATTTTTGACAAATATTGCGATTTCGATTTGATTTGCGATTTAATTTTGTAGTCAAGTGAATAATTCAATAATCTGTATTTTAGCTTCTTACTACTAAAATGCAGTGAGTGTTAGTTAAAAAAGGAGCTTAAAAGATATTAACTTTTATTAGCAAACATCTCTGAAATTGTACTTTTATGTGTGTGTGTGTGTGTGTGTGTGTGTGTGTGTGTGTGTGTGTGTGTGTGTGTGTGTGTGTGTGTGTGTGTGTGTGTGTGTGTGTGTATGTGTGTTTCATGAAAGATAATACATTTGTATATTTAAAGTATATTTTCATTTGTTTATTATAAATTGTCATTATTTTTATAAAACTGTAATATTAAACTTCCAGTTTAAATGCACATTTGTAAAATAAACACTTAAAATAGTAAAATAGTGTAATAAGCAATTTGACAAAATAGTTTAAAATATATTTTGGTACATCAAAAAGTGTGGTTATGATAACCATCCGACAAGATAATGCAGCAAAAATGATTTCTTAAAATGTCACTAAAATGTAATATTTATACCTCATAATTAAATAGAAAATCAGGCGAATAACTGCAAAAATAACCCATTAAAAAGCTGGCTACAGGCCTGACTGTCAGGGTTCTGCCACTTTGGTCTTGTAAATTCTTGTTTGGTGGCAGAGTCCGGACACTAGCTCTGTCTTGTCCATGCCCTGTTGTGCTCGGCTCGAGTTTTCTCGGGTCGGGCACTAGTTTACTGTCATTGTGTGTGTGTGTGTGTGTGAGTGCGTGCGGGCCGTGCGCGCTCCCGCTTGATGCGAAGGTGTACGGCCTGCGCGCGCTCTCGTGTTTGTTTTGTTCTGTCGGCATTGCGCTGTTTCATTCTCAACGCTGGGATGAAGCATGCGCGGTGCTTATGTGTGAGCGCACGGTAAGGTGTTCATCTATCGTGTGCTCGTGTCTTGCGTCTGTTGGTGTTGTCTAAGCACGTGGTTGGATGTTTACATTGTGACCGGGTGCTTTTTGTGGTGTGCTTCTGTGTTGTCTTGAGAACACGCGGTTAATGAGTTATCTCATTGGCTACGTGTTCTAGTCTTGTATTGTCTAGCCCTACCTCCTTGTTAACCCATTATTAGTTTATCATGTTCACCTGTTTATGTATTAATTTACTTCTGCTTATAATCTCCTCATGTCTGCTGTCCTGTGCCAGTTCGTCGTCTATTCTCCCCCGTGTTCCTGCCCCTGTCTTGCCAGCCCAGCCAAGTTTGTGTGTGTGTATTTGTTTTGTTAATGTTTCCCCCTCGGGGTTGTTTATTTTGCCTTTTTATTTTATTTTATTATAAATAAATACCCATTATTTCTGCACCTGAGTCCTCGCTCCTTTTCCCCACCACAAACCCTGACACTGACAGTGTAATGTTAAAAGAATGTTTATTAACTGATAAAGAGAAAGTTTAATAAAGACTTCCGTTTATTTTAGCCATAGTGCAAATGAAACATGTCTCATATATAGGTATTAATATAGGATGGAGCACAGGCTGTAGTTTTTCTGACAAACTGTTTCAACCGAAATTGCACCTGATACTCTGAGCGATCAGAAGAACTGGCAGGCAGGGATCATATACTTTTGCATTTAGCAGCTGTTTATTCTGCAGTTAGTTTTCAGGGCATATTATTCAGACTTTATCAGCCTGTTATAATGACAGACTGTGCGTTAAAGCGGGGAAAACACGAGCATTAACGCCATTATCATGATGGACTCTGTCAGTAGCGAACTCGAGTTTATGTGACTTACACTTTTCGTTGAAAAAGCTCTTTATGTCCTTTTTTGCTGCCACCATCCTCACCTGTGTGTGTCACAAACCTCACACACCTCATTATTGCACGGGAAATTGACTTCCGCTGTTTTGGCGCTGCTTTCCTAAACGCAGCTACAACCTCTCATATGACAGCAGGGAAAGGCACAGCCTTTCTAGGTTAACATGTCTAGGTTTATATTGACAGCGTCTCCGCGTCCCCTTCGTCCATGCTAAATCTACGCCCCTCATGTAGCCTTTCGTGCTTTCCTGTTTGATATTGTGGGCGTTTCACATAGTTCAGTTGCGCAATTTTGATTGGGCAGTACGAAAGTGTGCTCACTGGATTGGCTAGTAAGGCTGTCACACACAGACGACTGTCACACACAGACGGCAGTCATGCATGCCCTGAGTGTGGGAAGTTAAATAATATACATGTCATATCGCAGCCTTTTGCAATTAGCTAATCGCAACGTTCCAAATCGCGATTGCAATTCGATTTCGATGAATTGCACAGCTCTAGTGTGGACCACTATTTTCTTTTAGATCCTCACAATTTTGGAATCCAGTTGCAGGCCGGATTCGGCCCGCCGGCAGCCAGTTGATGATCACTGATTTAGCATATGCGCAAACTTGATGTAATGCTGCCAGACAGGCTAAATCACTGCGATGGTTTGAAGTACTGAAACAAAACTTAACGTGTGTGATATAGACCTGACATTGACCAAACTACATCAGTTCGCACCACCTTCTGGGTAAAATTGACAAACAATTAAATTCTATTAATAGATATCATACAAAATTGATCAAATGACTTTTGAATAGTTTTGTCTATTGTCATGAGACTGGTCTTGCAGATTCCTTGTATCATACAGGGAACATTGATATAATTTATTCCCTAATTGACACAACTTCCTGTCCACCATCTTGAATTAGTTTTAAAGTTTGTTATTTTGAATTCTTCATAGATCGTTAGCCCAATTTCCACCAAATTTGGCTCAGAACATGCTGCCAAAAAGTTATAGAATTTTCCAGTTGCTCTGTAGCTTGCTTGTTTATGCTGTGGCTGCTGGGCTGCTTGGCCCCAATAAGTGCTGCTTGCTGCTATATTTATTATTATTAATATTATATTAGTAGTAGTAGTAGTAGTAGTAGTAGTATTAGTAGTATTATTTTTATTATTCCAAACTGCTGTATATCAGCCTAATATTGTGCTCTTCTAAGAAACCATACATCAGCGCTATTTAATTAGTTTGTCAAAGGGGCCAGTTCATGAAAAACATCCCAAACGAGGGGCCGGAGAGATATGACTTGCAATATAAGTCATGACACAACAGCCTAGAGCCCATATGCTGTATTTGTGCTCATAAAGACACCCACATTGCCTTTTTCTACATTAAAATGTTAATATGTTGTATTTTGAATCTGCATAACATCACTGCATTGTACAATGTGGCTTTTTTTACAAACATATCCAAATGTTGTATTTCGAGGCACAAAATCAGTGCATTGCTTAAGTAGACTTCTTCTACATTCAGACACAGTCATATATTATGCTTTAAACTGCGTAACAATTAGGGATGCAATGATTATATATTTTGGTTGTACGATTATAGTCTGAAGAATATTCATGGTTTCACAGTTATCACCATTATAATGCATTTATTAAATTCAAAACACTACTAGTTTAGAAAATAACAAGAAAACTGCTAATATTAAAGTGTTGTTTATTGCTGCTCAGTAATTAAATACAGCACAAACTAATAATAAAAAAACAAACAATAGTCCATTTCTCTCTTTGGACTTAAAAATAAATGAAAAAGTTTTTGATTTAAACATGAGTGATCATTTTTCAATGGAAATAAATGACAGAACAATGAATAAATAAATAAAAATAAAAATAAATAAAAATAGTATTTGTCTAATGTTAATTTAAGCTATATATTAGCTAAGAATTTAAATGAACTGCTGTTATTATCTGCGTTCATACATAATAATTTTAATATTTTTTAATAATTCGTCTAACATATCTTTTGTTTTCATTGCACTAAAAGCCACGCACAACTCTCACCACTACAGCCTGAGATAATTTCTACTGTGTGCTGCAGGGCGCGAGTGTGTTGGTCCGCTTGTGAGCCGTGTGCGCACCGCTTCCAATATGTGCACGTCTCCATTGGAAAAATGTACTTGCGTGTGGAAACGACGCAATATGTCAACGGCTTGCTGCTATAGTTAATCCAATGTGCGTGCGTATTGGCATAACTAGTTGCAGCAGCTTTTTTCCGTGCAACAGAAATGCAGCATTGAGAAGCTTTTAGTGAATAAAAGCGGGGATAATAGTGAAATCGGCTAATCATTGCATCCCTATTAACAATATCAGCACATTGTACAAAAGGCCTTTTCTACAAACATATCCAAATGTTTTCAGCTGCTCGCGCCACTCGCTTAATGTCAGGTGACTCATGCTCTGCGCAGCCTTTAGCTTCATCTCGTGCTGTATTGAACAGATGCACGTAACTTCATAACTATAGTGGCCGTTTTTCGACTGAACTAAATTTATTTTTGATGTCTTGATCACACTATTGGGAAGGCCGGAACAAATTGCCTCAAGGGCCAGGTTCGGGCTGCGGGCCGCCAATTGAATAGCCCTGCCATACATCAATGTAATAACTATGATACAAACCCAAGTGCAGTACATTTGATTAGTAATATTCAGTCGAGAAAGTGACGTTCTAGAATCTTGAATCGTGTGTCTAGTCACAATATATCCTAGCATAAGCTAATAATTGCCATGCTAACCAGCCGGTCCTCGACCCCATGAAAACTCCTCCAGCTCTTCCATTTCCGCTGTGTGGATAAAGTGAATAATCAATGCGGATCCCAACACGCTAATGCAGAGCACACACTTTAGGGCCCTTCCATATGATGAAGCGATCCAAGTTTGAAATAATCAGTCTAATTAGATTAGCCATATTCCTGCGGGCCGTTGGGCGTGATGTCAGAATGCCAGCGATGACCTTGGGGAGTCTGAGCTCCAGACCTTAAATGACAGATGACGGAGAGGCTGCTTTTGTGTGCTGATCAATGCTGAATGCAGATGAGCTGGCAGTCCACAGGCTCATTGGGATCCCAAGGGGAGCTTCTGGGTTCAACACCAGGGAAAGATCAAAGGCTGATGGGGAGCTGACATTGATTTGTATGCTTTCCATGGAGTCGGGGTTTGGCTGGTTATTATGATCCAGTTAGCCTCTGCTGGTAAATGTCAATAACTACACCAGCAATGAGAGGAAAAACATAATCATTGACAGGGGATTCATGTTTTCCAGGTAATATGTAAGTGTTTAATGTCAATTCAAAGATGATTTAATATTTAATTTTTAAAATGATTAAATGTATTTTTTGTGGTGTCACAATGTGTATTATTATTACTATTATTATTATTATTATTATTATTAATAATAATAATAATAATATTTACTATTATTATTATTATTATTATTATTATTATGTACTTTATTGTTACATCATAAAATAAAACAAATTTCTGCAAGAAATTTAATAATAGTAAAATAAAATTAAACAGTGACCATATTTTTGGAGAATAAACTGATAAATAGAACATATATAAAGAAGATTTAAAAAAATGATGAACAGTGAACTTCTCTGATTTATTTATGGCAAACAGGTGGTAGTGCAAATATTGGTCAAAGTACAAAATAAATAAATAAATAAATAAATAAATAAATAAATAAATAAATAACATTTCCCATGCATTATTATTATTGTCCAGATTGTTGGAGAACACTCTATCATTCACTCAACTACACATCTGATGCTGAACAGAACTACATGTCCCATCATGCACATCACTCACACACCAGTCCTAGACTAATTCTGATTACACCAATACAATCTCATGGCACTTCGTAACTTTTTGATTTTGTAGCTAACTGATATGAATTCTTACAATCTAATTAATAAAATTTTGTACAATTTGCTCATCCCCCAGTGACAGTTGAGTTTAGGGGCAGGGTTGGGTGCCACGCCTCCTTTTTAAAACACACACACACACAAACACACACACACACACACACACACACACACACACACACACACACACACACACACACACACACACACACACACACACACACTGTGCTGAGTCTTGTTTCACTGTAGTGTGCATTTCAAAGCAGTTTCCTTGCCTTCTCCAACCTTGTTTTTGATCCTTGTCTTGTTTATTGTTTATGTTGTTTTGCCGCTTGCTAGTGGTGGGCTTTGTGAAACACTGAAACATTAAAATCAAACGTGTTGAGGCTTTGAAATGTTTCAAAACCCATCTCTACAGTGAGTATTGAGTATTACTCTTAAACAATCCCAACAAAAAACAGTTACGTGAAGTGAGGAATTATACCACACAATGTTTTGACGAGACATCAAGTGATTTAGTGCAGTGGTTAGTGTTCTTCACTGGGTTCTAATTCAGGATAAAACAATTACTCTTAATATAAGTCTTTTAAAATGTGTTATTTTATTGTTAAGTCTGACATTAAATGTGTTGTTTTGGTCATAAAAAAATCTACTTAAATAAAAGACACTTAGTCACAAATTCTGAATGCTTGTACAAGCCAAGATTCGAACTTTGGTCACTCGCAAGACAATTCCATTATGCACGCACATCGTCGACCACAAGAGATTGTGGCCTTGTCTTTCACCCTGTCAATCAAAGGCAGATTTGCCAGCTCTCCGAATGCTTGTGTTAGTGATATTTTGAATCGCTTTAGTCACGTAACCTGGGTATTTCGAAATGCTTCAGAGCAGTGTTTCAAAACATCTGCAATTTGAGATCTAGAAACCATGTCTAAACATTAGGTTCGCGCCAGCATCCCTACAACTTGCCCTAACCATTCGCCTGTGACTTCAACTCCTTGGATTACCTGCATGCTTCTGTCTGTCCCTTATTGAACCTTGCTTGTATTACCACTCATTAAATAAACTGCATTTGGATCCTCACCTCTGTAGGCACCCAGTCAGAAGACTCAGCCAAATATGGATCCAGCAGCACGAATTATGTGTCTCCGTCAGAGTAACCAGTTGATTGAGGAGTATAATGACTTTGTGAAGGTAGTAAATTTGTCATCCATGAGTGGTCTTCTGTCTTATTCTCTTTTTCTGTGGAGGGCTGGCACGAGCCCCACGTTATTAATAAATTATATTGAACTGGAACTGCAACTGTCGAGCTGCGTCGTTGTTGTGGAGGACAACAATTCTAAATGTATTTTTTGGGGGAGAGTGGGGAAAGAGAATAGCAAGACCAGGCTACCAGTCCAGCCAAGCACAAGATAGCCGCTTTCAGTCCTTCAGGTCACAACATGGCCACCTCCAATGTACCAGCTCAGAAAGGGACGTCAGCTAATGCACCACCTCACATGATGGACACCACCAATCTGCCCTTAGCTCAGAAGCTCAAAACTTCTTGTTTAAGGAAGTCTCTGTAGTGTCTCTATGTCGCAGTCAGAGCTGCCAGAGCCCTCGACACCACCAGAACCACCAAACCCCTTTCCTGAGAGGGCACCTGATCCACCTGAATCCCTCGAATGGCGGGCACCAGATCTTTGTAAATCCCCCGAATGGTGGGCACCAGATCCTCTCGAATTCTCCCGAATGGCGGGAGCGAGATTCACTTTTTAAGTCCCCAGAGTGGCCACCAGATCATCTTGAATTCCGCAAATGGCGGAGGTCCAGCAAATAGCCAGTGCCACTACCTGAGCCCCACAAATGGCCGCCAGAGCCATGTGACCTCCAAGTGCTGCCTGAGCCCTAAAAAAATGGCCGCCACAGCCACCAGAGCTACAGATGCAAGAGCTGCCTCATCTGCTAATGCTTCCTGATATTGAACTTCCTGATCCACCAATGGTTCCTTGTCCAAAGTCTCTTGACCCCCGGGTTTGTGTGAACTGTCAGTGCTCTCTGATGCAGCTGCCAGAGTTCTTACCAGATCTAGAAAATATGATCATATCACCCCAATTTTATCCTCCTTACACTGGCTGCCTGTTAAGTTTCGTATTGAATTTAAAATATTACTCCTTACCTATAAAGCTTTAAATAATCTAGCTCCTGTTTATCTAACCAACCTCCTGTCTCGCTACAACCCAACTCGCTCTTTACGATCTCAAAACACAGGGCTTCTGGTAGTACCTAGAATATCAAAGTTGAGTAAAGGAGGCCGAGCCTTCTCATTTATGGCCCCTAAACTCTGGAATAGCCTTCCTGATAATGTCCGAGGCTCAGACACACTCTCGCTCTTCAAAACTAGATTAAAGACCTATCTTTTTAGCAAAGCATACACTCAGTGCAGTACATAGCGGTATGACGCATGATGTGCCCCACACATGATTTTGGTTCTCGTTTATATACATTATGAACAGCAGCTACGCTAATTATTCTCCTTATTCTGTATTTCCACCTGGGGGTACTCATCTCGAGGGCCTCAGACTATGCAGTGCCACTGACGTGATCCGAGACCAGCAACGAGATGATCCCAAGGTTTTCTGGACCAGGCCGTATCCTGCTGTGGTGGTCATCGTGGAGTGAGAGCATGACTGACTCCTGTGATGCTCCAAGGACAGACGAGTCTTCGCTGAGGTCCAGCTTCCTGCGCCTAGACTGCAGCTCTGCACAAGACGTTTGGCCATAGGGGAAATGGTCGTGCCCAACCTAGCCAGCTTTCTCTCAAGGTTTTTTTTAATCTTCGCTTTCGCCAATTGGTGAAGTTTTTTCCTCGCCGCTGTCGCCACTGGCTTGCATGGTTCGGGATCTGTAGAGCTGCGCATCGATGGATTTGCTATTCAGTGTTTGGACTCTCAGTAGTGATTATTAACCCACACTGAACTGAGCTAAACTGAACTGAACTTAATCTCTGAAAACTGAACTGACACTGTTTCAATTCACTATAATCTTCCATGTGAAGCTGCTTTGACACAATCTACATTGTATAAGCGCTATACAAATAAAGATGAATTGAATTGAATCCAAGGCCTCCTGACCCACTGAGGTTGTCTGATCTATTAGTGCCTCCTGACCCAGAACCTCCTGACCCACTGAGGTTGTCTGATCCCCCTGTTCCTCTTGACCCACTGGGGTTGTCTAATCCACCAGTGCCTCCTGACCCAGAGCCTCCGGACCCACCTGTGATCTAGACTTTTCAGATCACTGGATAACACCGTATCATTCACACAACTACACATTTGCCGCTGAACTGAACTACATTTCCCGTCATGCACCTCACTCACACAGCAGTTCCAGATCACCCCCTGATTACACACACAGCTGAAGCTCATGGGGACTAATTATATGACCTATATACAGACACACACACTTCTGTGCTGAATCTTGTTTCACTGTAGTTTGCATTTCAAAGCGTTCTGCTTGCCTTTTCTATTATTATTATTATTATTATTATTATTATAAGTGCATTAGCTAGGCATGATCCTTATGAAGCGATATAATGAATTAAATAATTTATAATTTGATTCATCACAATATATAGTACTACATTTAAATGTATAGTATCTCACAACTGTGACATTAAGCGTTTTCTCCTGCAAGGTGCCACATAAAGATCCGGGGCAATAAAATAATCCAAAGAAAGTTCTGACCCAAAGGAAACATCTTATAAAAAGTTCCCATCACTTTTCAGCCAGAAAAGCATCTAAAAGTTGGCTTTTGCCTTGCTTCATAATCTGGTAATGATTTTGATCCCCGGCGCTTTAAATATCCAGCTAAAGGCAAGAGAAATAATGCATGGGAGCGATTACTGCCAGCCACGTCTTATCTGCTATTAGACTCCTTAACATTTGAAGCTGTAAATAATCCAAGCAGGCAATGTTAATCATGACACCTTAAGACATCAAGCATATATAGATATCAGATGTCTCCATTTGCTATGCTTTCTTAAGCCTAGCATGGAGAATAATGTGCTGCAGGCATAACATCCAGGCATAGCCGGAAATTGCTAAAGCAAGCAATCGCAGTCAGATTGGAGAAACGCTGGATACAATGGAGGTGAAAATGTGCAAAGCTTCCATAATGGAGGATGTCAATTCATACTCAAATAGATTGTGACACATGCGGTAAGTGCACTAGTGAGGGGGATTGGGAGATCCAGGCTTCCGCTGTGTCTTTGGCAAAACTCCAGGCGAATGCAGCCAAGCCCCAAAACGTAATGTGCTTAGTGCTTGAGTTGCACCTTCTATGGAATCAGAAAATTAATTGATTGTTTTTTTTTACATCTACTTTCTCAGAGGGATGAAAAATTATTAGGACACAGTCAAAAGGCACTTCTATTAAAGTCATTTTGATAATGAATTGTGGGTCGGAGATTCTTTTGGGGTTTGTAATATCTAATACTGCCACATATTACAAATATGGGATGTTTAATTGTGTGTAGATTACTTTTTAATTAAGGACGATAAGATTTGAGGTTAGATGGCAAGGTGACCAATTAATCAAAGTATTCTATGGACCAAATTGGCTGGATTTTTCGTTGTGGCGCTTTACTTTATTTATACTGTACATTACATTTCAAAAGTTTTGGATGGAAAGATTGATTTGTGATTTTGAAAGGCCCTTAATAAGTAAAACTGTAATAATGTAAATATATATTTATATGTGATCCTTTAGAAATATTTAAGTTTTAAAAAAGTATTAAACTTAAAATTAAATAATTAATTAAATTAAATTAATTTAATCAAGGGCATCACGGTGGCACAGTGGGTAGCACAATCGCCTCACAGCAAAAAGGTTGCTGGTTCGAGCCCCTGGCGTTTTTTTTTTTTTTTTTTTACGTTTAGCATTGCTAGTGATGTCCCTATATACTAGTGTTGTTGTAGATTAATATATAGTAGTAATATATATATATATATATATATATATATATATATATATATATATATATATATATATATATATATATTAGCCCCCTTTAATTATTAGCCCCCTGTTTATTTTTCTGTTTAACAGAGCAGATTTTTTCAACACATTTCTAAACATAATAGTTTTAATAACTCATTTCTAATAACTGATTTATTTTATCTTTGCCATGATGACAGTAAATAATATTTTACTAGATATTTTTCAAGACACTTCTATACAGCTTAAAGTGACATGTAAGGCTTAACTAGGTTAATTAGGTTAACTAGGCAGGTTAGGGTAAGTAGGCAAGTTATTGTATAATGATGGTTTGCACTGAAGACAGTCGGAAAAAATAGCTTAAAGTGTCTAATAATTTTGTTCTTAAAACGGTTTATAAAAGAATTAAATCTGCTTTTATTCTAGCCGAAATAAAACAAATAAGACTTTCTTCAGAAGAAAAAAAATATTATCAGACATACTGTGAAAATTTCCTTGCTCTGGTAAACATCATTTGGGAAATATATATATATAAAAAAAAAATTAGGGGGCGGGAGGGGGGATCTTGGGGGAGGGCAGGGGGGCTACTAATTCTGACTTCAACTGTATGTATATATATATATATATATATATATATATATATATATATATATATATATATATATATATATATATATATATATATATTTATATATATATATATATATATATATATATATATATATATATATATATATATATATATATATATATATATGTGTGTGTGTGTGTGTGTGTGTGTGTGTGTGTGTGTATGTATACAGTTGAAGTCTGAATTATTAGCCCCCCCTTTGATTTTTTGATTTTTTATTTTTTTTATTTCCCAAATTATGTTTAACAGAGCAAAGAAATTTTCACAGTATGTCTGATAATATTTTTTCTTCTGGAGAAAGTCTTATTTGTTTTATTTTTGCTAGAATAAACCATCATTATACATTAACTTGCCTAATAATTCAAGGGGGCAAATAATTCTGACTTCAACTGTGTATATATATATATATATATATATATATATATATATATATATATATATATATATATATATATACTACCTTACAAAAGTCTTGTTGCTAGTTTTTAGAACAACAAATAATAACTTGACTTCTAGTTGATCATTTGGTTTCAAAAGTGGCTTATTTGAAAGACAAAAGTCTCTAGATTTGCTTATTTTAGCGAAATAAAATATGAAAATGTTTTGATATGTTATTATTTAATTAGGACAGTGAGGTCTGATTTTGCTTAGACAAAAGTCTTGTCATTTAACATAAATAATGTACAGTATAGAATGTAAAGTCATAGTGCAGTGAAAAAAGAATTTATATTGTGTATGACTCCCATGAGCTTGGATGACTGCGCCGATATAAGATGCAATGACTCAAATAACTTATTATTAAAGTAATCTGGAATGGCAAAGAAAGTGTTTGTGCAGGACTCCTATAGAGTTAATCACGATTCTTTGGATTCATCATCAATGCCTGCTCTTTCATCTTACTCCAGACATGCTCAAGAATGTTCATGTTTGGTGACTGAGCTGGTCAATCCTGGAGCACCTTGACCTTCTTTGCTTTCAGGAACTTTGATGTGGAGGCTGAAGTATGAGAAGGAGCACTATCTTGCTGAAGAATTTGCCCTCTCACGTGGTATGAAATGTAATGAGCAGCACACATGTCTTAATGTCTCAGGCTGTTGACGTCACCATTCACTCTGCAGATCTCTCCCACATCCCTATACTGAATGTAACCCCAAACCATGATTTTTTTTTTCCTTCACCAAACTTGACTGATTTCTGTTAAAATCTTAGGCTCATGTGGGTTCAATACTGTCTTCTGCAGTATTTGTGATGGTTGAGATGCAGTTCAACAGATGAATAGTTGGAAAAATCTACCTTCTGCCACTTTTCCAAATGATCAACTAGAAGTCAAGTTATTATTTGTTGCTCTTACAACTGGGATTGATGACAAGACTTTTGTCAGGTAGTGTATACACACATTTTTATTTTTATTTTTTTCCCGGGCCCTTGGAAGCAAATAAGATAGAAAGTAAAGCAGCTGGTGTTCAGGAACTGTAGAAAATAAGCAATTATTGAAATGGCTCAGATTTGTAACTGCATTTCTGAAATATGGCACACAATAGTCAAATGTCTGTATTTATATACTTTAAGAATGCTATGCAGCAGGAAGGTCTGGAGTCATTTCCACCCACAGTATATAAGCAGCTTTTGGCACATCCATTTAAAAGCCATTAAAGCACCTCAGTCATAGCTTGATTTAAATCCTCTTGGCTTGGTTTTAAGTAGATATCTCTCACATTCTACTGCTGGATCTTCAGTAAGAAGGGCTATGTACTGCCGCCCTCACCAACTTATGTTCTTTTCAGAGCGATTAATCTCTCCTTACAAAAGAAAATGCACTTTCAGTGCATTACAAGGGTAAGCAGTCATCAGGTTGAAAAATGACATTTAATAAAGACTTTAGTTCACTAATTACATCAATTGCAAGTAATTCCCTTATCACCAACAGAAACACTTCTAATGTGATAAACGTACAAGTCATTAATTTGAAATTATATAAAAGTGGCGCTCATTTTCTTGATTTGAACCCTAATAGTTAAATAAATTAGCTGTTATCACTTTTTTTGCCTGTTTATCTTTGTAGAGGTGGTTTGACACATCTGCATTCCTTTAAGCAGTACAGAAATAAGTGTGACTTGACTTGAAACATAGTTTTAAGTCAAGTCAAGCATTCTTTTTCTTTTCTTATCTTTTCTTTTCTACATATTTTTTTTTCCAAGCATAAGGCTGTGATTCATTAAAGCTAATTTGAAACAATGCTTATTGTGAAAATCTATATGAAAATATATTTGATTTGAGATTTCAGAGTTTGACGTGGTTTCTTTTGAGGCAGTATATAGAAGATGTCTGGTGTTTGGAAGTCCTGTGATGATGATGATGATGATGATGATGATGATGATGGTGATTATTATTAATATCAATATTTATTTTAATTATTTATTTATTTATTTATTTATTTATTTATTTATATATTTATTTATTTTGATGTATACAAATTGCAGAAGAATAATTTAAGTATATAAAAGGGTCAAAATGTTAAGATCTGTCAAGTTGGTTTACAAGGACATACCATACTCATAATTTAAAATACTTAAAAATCCTACTTAATGGAGTATTTTGATGTTTAAATGTCCTATGAGGTTTGTTGGGTTTAGGGGTAGGGTAAGGCTATATACTTTGCAGTTTTTACAGTATACAATACAGTGCATCTATGTAGAGTAATATGCATATACATTTAGAAAGACATGCAAACCAACAGACAATAATAGAAGAGAGCAAATTTAAGATGGCAGTATCAGTATTAGTATTAAAGAGACCCTATTTTGCATTATAAAAAGGTCATAGTTTTGATTTTAGGCTGATATGCATGCAAGGTCAAAAAACACTTTCATTGTCTTATAATATGCATTTATTTTTATCTAATTATCCCAACGACTTGCATATGATTCGTTCAGCGATTCATTTGTTCCCAAACCCCTTCTTAGTGTGATGCTAATCTGCGCTGATTGGTCTGATGACCCGGTCTGTTGTGATTGGTCGACTGGGTTCAGCGCGAGCCACCACGGCTACAGTATGAGGTAACAGAAAGTATGTGAGAGCCCAATGCATGAATGCAATAAAGCAATGCAGATAAACACCAGCATATACTCTACTCTTAAACCTAACCCCAAGTAATAAGAATGAAACACATTCAGTATTAATCCAAACAGTGGCAAAAGTTGAACTACTTTAAAAATTGATTGCGCCCTGTGTGTGTGTGTAGGAACAGCTGATGGTGGCCATAGCAAAGACAAACAGCAGAGGAACACAAGTTCAGAAACGCGTTTAAGAAAGAAGCACGCTTCACATTTTCAACGTGGTTTTGGACACAATATGTGAATAGCCCCATACAGATTTTACCTGAGAGATACAGTACAAGCACGGATCTAAAACATATAGGTGATTACAAGCCGCGTGGGGTGATTACAGCTTATAACACACAATTAAAAACACATATTTTGCAAAATGCACAAAATGAGGCAACAATTTTAATTACACTTACATGTTATGATCCGGAGGAAGAAGAAACTGGTCCATATGAACTGCAACAGTTACTGACAAAGTCCCATACATAACAGTCTCTGCTGCTCCTTCCTTCAATGGCAAATGGCTGGCGAATCCCGCGTTGAAGTGTAGGTTATTGTACCAATCATCAGGCAAATGACAGGAGCCAACACACCACTAGGTTGGCTATACTGTGGTATTGTTGTGAAAATGAACTTTAATCCTTTATTCTCTGCAGCCGAATCTCATCTTCGCGTCACAGTCCTGTGATCCCCTGCTCTCCGCTAGTGTCTAAAGGAAAAGCACGTTCACATTTTACCAGATCTGGAAATGCATATTTGGTGATGTACCATGTCGACATCGATGTGTTCAAGCAAAAAATCCGAACCCAACTCGATACATTTATACGACTCTGAGTGAACTATTTCACTAAAGAATCAATAGTTTTAAACACAGTACACTTTCAGATTTAAACCTCAGCTGGATGTTTTCATTCACTTAGTGCTGTTACACACTGCATGGAAGCTCATTTTCAAAAACCCATAATAGGGGCTCGTTAATATTAAAAAGAAAGCAGGAGTAATAACAAATAATAAAATTTTTTTTTTTTTTTTTCAAAGTTAAGTGACACTATAGTATCTACTGCCCCTGTAGACAGCTCAGTGTGTTCTGGAAGACAACAATGATCTTCTGTTTGTGCTTGACACAAGGTCGTATCTGTCACATCGGATAGATTAAACAATTGCTTGTGCCATCCTTTTGTGCGCACCCATTTTCTACTGTTACAGGTATAATTATAATCACAATGAAAATAGGCAGAACCCCTACTGCGACACTCTGTGGAGGCCAATAATGGTAATTAAGTAATGAGCTTGGTAGAGTTGCCCTTATCCCCTGTCTCCTCTCCAAGTTCACAGTGACCTATTTAACTTTTGTTCCCTCTCCTTGCATCCTGGCTTATTTGCATAAGGTACTGTGTCAATGGGCCTCATTAATACATTCATTAATGTCAGGAAAATCTAATTTAGAGAGCTGAATTATTTAAGATCCCAAAGACACCCACTCTGCACTCCTGCATGTGCTGAACAATACATCTGCCCGCAGTCCACGGTATATAAGGACCGCTCCACAGATTTGAGCTCATCTGACACGTATAATGTGTAATTATAAATGTATTGTTAGCGAAGCAGCACATGATGATGGTTGTTTATCAAACCCAAATGTTAAGCATCACATAATTGCCAGTGATGTTTATGATTTCTGAGGACAGTAGCCTACGCAAACCGTGATTTAGTACAGGAGGCAAAAGGTCAGGAATTATTCACAGTACAGACGTCCTATGACATTTCAGCTTTGGGATACTGACTGGCATAAATAACAGTTTATTGGGAAATGATCACATTGCCTCTGGTCTTTGCATTGGAGTTTTGAATTACTTCCCTCACAATACCTGTAAACACCATTATCGTTTAAGAGTATTAGTGATTTTAAATGAATGCTGCTCTTTTTTATGTGCTGTTTCATGTGACTGACTTTAAAAATGATCGTGTAACATGTAACATTTAAAGCTTTTTTCTTCAGATCTAAAGGGCAGAAACGGTTTGCTTTTTTGTTTGTGCTTGTTGTACATTGTGTAGACTTGTGAAGCCAGATTTCCGACTGACTGCAACAACTGCCCAGATGTTGTTTTCCTGACATTTTATGTAACCAATCACAGTGAGGTTTGTTTAGTGTCATTTTCACGGGCATGGATAGTAAATGTCAATGTTTTTATTCGTTCATATATATATATATATATATATATATATATATATATATATATATATATATATATATATATATATATATATATATATATATATATATATATATGATGCTCCAAGGACAGACGAGTCTTCACTGAGGTCCAGCTTCCTGCGCCTAGACTGCAGCTCTGCACAAGACGTTTGGCCATAGGGGAAATGGTCGTCCCCAACTGAGCCTGGTGTCTCTCGAGGTTTTTTAAAATCTTCACTTTCGCCCGTTGGTGAAGTTTTTTCCTCGCCACTGTCGCCACTGGCTTGCATGGTTCGGGATCTGTAGAGCTGTGCATCAATGGATTTGCTATTCAGTGTTTGGACTCTCAGTAGTGATTATTAACCCACACTGAACTGAGCTAAACTGAACTGAACTTAATCTCTGAAAATTGAACTGACACTGTTTCAATTCACTATAATCTTCCATGTGAAGCTACTTTGACACAATCTACATTTTATAAAGTAGATTATACAAATAAAGATGACTTGAATTGAATTAATATATATATATATATATATATATATATATATATATATATATATATATATATATATATATATATATATATAAATATTTTTTTGTATTTATACACACATTTGAATTTGTCATAAAATCTTTCCATCTAACTCACAACAAGGGTATATGCACATGAGCTTTGTCTTATACTTGTTCTATTAGTGAATTTGGGTTCTTTTAAATAAGCACCTACATGCACAAGGTTAGTAATTTGCATAATTCATGCCCAAACCAGCACCATATACAGTTGAAACCAGAAGTTTACATACACTCTAAAAAAATGAACATAACCATTTTTTAAAACATGTCTGATGGTAAATCATAGTAAACGTTTACTATTTAGGTCTGTTAGGATTAACTAAATCATTTACATTTGCTAAATGCCAGAATAATGAAACAATATTTTTATTTTTTTAGAATTTTTCATTAATTTCTACAGTCAAACGTTTACAAACATTTCCTTGTTATTTTTTTAGCTTTGCTTTTAAACTGTATAACTTTGGTCAAATGTTTTGGGTATCCTTCCACAAGCTTCTCACAATAGTTTGAAGGAATTTTGGCCCATTCCTCCGGACAGAATTGGTGTAACTGAGTCAGATTTGTTGGCTGTCTTGCTCTCACAAGCTTTTTCAACTCTGCCCACAAATTTTCTATAGGGTTGAGTTCAGGACTTTGTGGTAGCCACTCCAAAACTGTCAGGGTAAAAAATGACAGATTCAATTTGCAGGTGAAACACAAAATTTATTCTACTCAAAACACAAATCCCCTCAAAAGGTTAAGTTCAAAAAGGTAAGTTCAAAAACTCCAAAAGGTAAGTTCAAAAAGGCAAGTTCAAAAACTCAAAACTCAAAATCTGGCGCAGTTCCAGGCACTACCACCAGGTGGCAGAAAAGCGCTACCGCACGCTTTACAGGACAGCAGAATGAGAGACGTTCGGGCACTGGTGAGTTCCGTGCTTTACCACCAGGTGGTGGAAGAGCGATGTCTACACGCTCGGGCAGAGCAGAGGAAGAAGAGCCGTTCGGGCGCCGGTGAGCGTTTCGACATGGAAGGAGATATTGTAGCGTGAACTGGGTAGCCAAACCGGACCACAGCGAGCGGGATGGAAGTCAGGACAAAGCAGCAAAACAAAAGGAGAGAGGGAGAGAGAAAACGAAACCAAAACAAGCTGGTGCTTGGAGTCTGGGGAAACAGGACACGACAAGACAGTTTTACTCACAGCTGGATCAAGACACTAGACTCACGAGCATGCAAAACGGACTGACGAAAGACGAGAGACGAGAGAGGACTAAATAGGGGAGAAATCATGCAGCAACAGGTGAAGGGGAGAATTGCTAATTGATTAACAGATTTCCAAGGCGGGGAAAACAAAGCACGCGGACAAGGAAGCACATGGCCCGTTGTCAAAACAAAACCACGTGCTCCAAACACACAATGACAACACAAACAGGCAAGTCAATTTATACTCGTAACAGTACCCCCCCCTCCCAGGGGCGCCACCTGGCGTCCCCGGAAGGGGCTCACCTCGCCGCCGGTGGAAGTCCACGATCAACGACCGGTCCAAGATGTCCCGTGCCGGAATCCAAGACCTCTCCTCCGCACCATAGCCCTCCCAGTCCACGAGATATTGGAAACCCCGGCCACGGCGTCTCCGGTCAAGAAGTCTCCTCACAGTATAGACCGGAGTGCCGTCCACTAGACGAGGGGGAGGTGGGGCCGGGGAAGCAACAGGGTTGAGTGGGGATTGGACCACAGGCTTTACCCTGGAAACATGAAAAACAGGGTGAACCCGACCAAGAGTGCAAGGAAGCTTGAGCCGTACTGCCACTGGACTCAAGACTTTAGTGATTCGGTATGGCCCAATGAACCTAGGTGCCAGCTTGCGAGATGGCACCCGGAGAGGCAGGTCCTTTGTAGACAGCCAAACCTTTTGACCACAAACAAAGAGGGGCGCAGGAGTCCGGTGGCGGTCAGCCGCCCTCTTAGTCCGTCTGGAAGCCTGGGCCAAGGCCTCCTTAGCCCTTCTCCAGGTGTGGCGACACCGTCGGACAAAGGCCAAGGCAGACGGAACAGCGGCATCGGGTTCCTGAGCAGGGAACAAAGGGGGTTGGTAACCAACAGAACATTGGAAAGGGGACATACCTGTAGAAGCTACCGGCAGGGAATTGTGGGCATATTCAATCCAAGACAACTGCTGGCTCCAGGAACCCGGATTTTGAGACACCAGACAGCGGAGACTTCTTTCAAGATCCTGATTGGCTCGTTCAGTTTGCCCATTGGTCTGAGGGTGGAAACCTGAAGACAGACTCGTAGAGGCCCCGATCTGTCTACAGAATTCTTTCCAAAACCGGGAGACAAATTGGGGTCCTCTGTCAGAGACCACGTCCACCGGAAGGCCATGAATCCGGAAGACGTGGTCAACCACCACCTGAGCAGTCTCCCTGGCTGATGGAAGTTTGGGCAAAGGAATAAAATGGGCCGCTTTAGAGAAACAGTCCACCACTGTTAAGATTCCAGTGTTACCTCTCGATGGGGGTAGGCCAGAGATAAAATCAAGAGCCACATGTGACCAGGGTTGAGAGGGAATTGGAAGGGGACGTAACAGACCAATGGGCGGCCGATTGGATGTCTTATTCTGGGCACATACAAAACAAGCCAATACAAACTGTCTGACATCTCGGGCCATTGATGGCCACCAAAATCGCTGTTGGATATTGACCAGCGATCTCCGGACTCCTGGATGACAGGCTACTCTGGACTCATGCCCCCACTGGAGGACTTCAGATCTTAGTCTGGCTGGCACAAATAGTCTTCCCTCTGGACACCCTTCTGGAGCTCCCCCTCCTCGCACGGCCTCTTCTACCCGCCGTTCAATGTCCCAGGAGAGGGCCCCCACCACCACCCCTCTAGGAAGGATGGCTTCGGGAGTAGGCTCTCCTCCTGGTACATCAAACAAGCGGGAGAGTGCATCAGGTTTTATGTTCTTGGAACCAGGCCGGTACGAGAGGGAAAAATTGAAGCGTCCGAAGAAGAGTGCCCATCGGGCCTGACGGGAACTCAATCTCTTGGCTGAACGGATATATTCTAGATTTTTGTGGTCCGTCCAGACCAAGAACGGTTGTGCAGCCCCCTCCAACCAGTGGCGCCACTCACCCAGGGCCAGCCTGACAGCCAGCAGTTCTCTGTTACCAATGTCGTAGTTTCGTTCAGCTGGGCTCAGACGGTGAGAGAAGAAGGCACACGGGTGCACCTTCCCATCCCTAGAGGATCGCTGAGACAAGACCGCGCCTGTTCCGACCTCTGAGGCATCCACCTCAACGATAAACTGCCGTTTAGGATCTGGAAGAGAAAGGACAGGAGCAGTGATGAAACGGGACTTGAGAACATCAAAGGCCTCCTGTGCCTGACTGTGCCATATAAACGGTACCTTAGGTGAGGTGAGAGCCGTTAAGGGTGCAGCGACCGAGCTAAAGTTCCGGATGAACCGCCTATAGAAGTTGGCAAATCCAAGGAACCGCTGCAGAGCCTTGCGAGTGTCAGGAACTGGCCACTTGGCAACGGCCCTTACCTTAGCGGAATCAGCCTTGATGCCCTCCGTCGAGACTATATGCCCCAGGAACGAAACTGACTTGCTGTGGAACACGCACTTCTCCGCTTTGACATAAAGCTGGTTCTCCAGCAGCCGCTGTAGCACCTGACGGACATGCTGAGTGTGTACCTGTTCAGACGCAGAGAAGATAAGAATATCATCAAGGTACACAAAGACAAATCTGTTTACCATGTCTCTCAGCACATCGTTCACCAGGGCCTGGAAGACTGCAGGGGCATTGGTGAGCCCGAAGGGTAAAACTCGGTATTCAAAGTGCCCCGTTGGTGTATTGAACGCGGTCTTCCACTCATCCCCCTCACGTATCCGGATAAGGTGATAGGCATTACGGAGGTCTAGTTTAGTAAAGACCTTGGCTCCCTGCAATAACTCAAAAGCAGAAGACATTAAAGGCAGAGGATACCTGTTCTTAACAGTAATGTCATTAAGGCCCCTGTAGTCAATACAAGGGCGCAGAGAACCATCCTTCTTTTTAACAAAGAAGAACCCAGCCCCAGCTGGAGAAGAAGAGGGACGGATGAGGTCGGCTTCTAAAGACTCTTGAATATACCTGTCCATGGCCTCTCTTTCAGGAGCAGAAAGGGAATACAGTCGACCCTTTGGCGGAGAAGTGCCTGGGAGGAGTTCGATGGCACAATCATATGGCCGGTGCGGAGGCAAGGAAGTGGCTCGAGACTTGCTGAAAACCGGGCGGAGATCGTGGTATTCCATCGGGACTCCGGAGAGATCCACCCTCTCCACCTGAAACACATGAGACACAGAACCAGGACACGGGGCAGGACCAAGACAAACAGAAAGACAAGACTGACTCCAAGACAAAACAGAATTCCCTGACCAATCAACATGAGGGTTGTGTTTACTTAACCACGGGTGCCCCAATACTACTGGAGCACTCGGGGAGTCAAATAAATAAAAAGTAATAATTTCACGGTGATTTCCAGAGACTATCAAACTTACAGAAGGGGTAGAATGGGTGATGGACGTAATGGCAAACCCATTAAGGGAGCGCACAGTGATGGGAGAAGAGAGAGGAATGGCAGGGATCCCCCAAGCTCTGGCCATGGTGCTGTCCAAAAAGTCCCCTTCAGATCCAGAGTCGAGTAAGGCAGAAAAAGAGTGAGTCATTCCATTGAACTGGATTGAGGCCGGGAGAGAGGTGCGGTGTGTGGGGGTGTCGAAACAAGGGATAGCGCCCACCAGAATCCCCCGGTTTACTGCTGGGCTGGAGCTTTTAAAGGACACTGCAATGCTCTGTGACCCGGCTTCCCACAGTAAAGACAAAGGCCTCGAGCCAGACGAAGACGCTTCTCCTCCACAGTAAGTCGAAGACGACCTAATTGCATAGGCTCTGGCAGGGTGGTGGGTGAAGGGGTGCGGCGAACACTTGAAGGGCCCTCATTCATCCATGAGGCACCAGGGATTAGTCTATGCTGACGACGATGCAGTCGGGTCTCCACACGAAGGGCCAGATCCACCAGGGCATCAAAGTCTTGGGGAAGATCATGGGTGGCGATCTCGTCTTGTATTTTATCATCCAGGCCGTCTCTAAATCTGGCACGGAGAGCTGCTTCGTTCCATGCACAGGCAGCTGCCAGGGTTCTGAACAGAACAGAATAATCAGTGACTGAGCACCCTCCCTGACTCAGCTGGGCCAGTTGGGAGGCTGCTTCATCTCCCTGAGCTGATCGGTCGAACAGTTTGGTCATTTCAGCACGAAAGTCCTCAAATGTGTCACAGAAAGGGGCACGGGCATCCCACACTGCTGTTGCCCAATCGCGGGCCCTGCCCTTCAGAAGGGTGATTACAAACGCCACCCGGGACTCTTCAGTAACATAGCGACGGGGCTGTAGAGCAAACACAAGGGAACACTGAGAGAGGAATGCCCGGCAAGAACTAGGATCCCCATCATAGGGTGGTGGGTTGTTAGCGTGAGGTTCAGGTTCAAGATGAGGAATAGCCGCCTGTCTGCCACCCCGGGCATGCTCATGAAGTTCTTGAATTTGAGCATTAAGCTCGATTACTTGGGCCCTTAACATCTCTACCTCCTGCGAGGCTGCATTTAATTGTGTAGCGTGCTGGCCAAGGAGAATGCCCTGCTGCGCCACTGCGTTTCTCACATGCTCTGCACCTGCTGAATCCATATTATGGTCAGTCCGTTCTGTCAGGGTAAAAAATGACAGATTCAATTTGCAGGTGAAACACAAAATTTATTCTACTCAAAACACAAATCCCCTCAAAAGGTTAAGTTCAAAAAGGTAAGTTCAAAAACTCCAAAAGGTAAGTTCAAAAAGGCAAGTTCAAAAACTCAAAACTCAAAATCTGGCGCAGTTCCAGGCACTACCACCAGGTGGCAGAAAAGCGCTACCGCACGCTTTACAGGACAGCAGAATGAGAGACGTTCGGGCACTGGTGAGTTCCGTGCTTTACCACCAGGTGGTGGAAGAGCGATGTCTACACGCTCGGGCAGAGCAGAGGAAGAAGAGCCGTTCGGGCGCCGGTGAGCGTTTCGACATGGAAGGAGATATTGTAGCGTGAACTGGGTAGCCAAACCGGACCACAGCGAGCGGGATGGAAGTCAGGACAAAGCAGCAAAACAAAAGGAGAGAGGGAGAGAGAAAACGAAACCAAAACAAGCTGGTGCTTGGAGTCTGGGGAAACAGGACACGACAAGACAGTTTTACTCACAGCTGGATCAAGACACTAGACTCACGAGCATGCAAAACGGACTGACGAAAGACGAGAGACGAGAGAGGACTAAATAGGGGAGAAATCATGCAGCAACAGGTGAAGGGGAGAATTGCTAATTGATTAACAGATTTCCAAGGCGGGGAAAACAAAGCACGCGGACAAGGAAGCACATGGCCCGTTGTCAAAACAAAACCACGTGCTCCAAACACACAATGACAACACAAACAGGCAAGTCAATTTATACTCGTAACAAAAACATTCACTCTGTTGTACTTAAAGCACATTTTAACTAATTTGGCAGTATGCTTAGGGTGATGGTCTGTTTGGAAGACCCATTTGTGGCCAAGTTTTAATTTCCTGGCTGATGTCTTGAGATGTTGCTTCACTATTTCTACATTATGTTCTTTCTTCATGATGCCATCTATGCTGTGAAGTGGACCAGTCCCTCCTGCAGCACAACAGCCCCACAACATGATGCTGCCACTTCTATACTTCACAATTGGGATGGTTTATGCATATGAGTGGCCCAGAGACAAAGAAAATCTCCCGCTCAAACTTTGCCATAAAACCATTGGTCAGTCAGTAGAGAATGGGTGTCACTTGACCCGTAGTTAAAACCCATCTACTCCCAAAAATCAGGGCAGACGGTCTCCTGCAGAAGCTCACCCACACAAAGGGTAGACCACTTTCTGTACCTACGTGACTCGCCAGAGTCCAAGTTTCTTATTTTCCAGCAAATTAAACTCACTTTAAAGTTTGCGTCTTTTATGTTCTTCGATATCTGCTGCAAATTACAGGCAAACAACAAAGAACCTCTAAAAATACTTCATCTTCCAAGCATCAGAGAAAGTTCTTAATAGTTGTGTGGGACTGAGTTAGATTTCTTTTGTCCAAACTCTTTATTTCTCTTGCTTTCTTTTTCTATGTTTCGTATCTTATGTTGTGTATTTGTTCGTTACATGTTAGACTAGTCAATAAAACATGCTATTACCCCATTGAATTGTCTTTGTTTAGCCTCACAGAAACGATCACTTTAACGGTAAAAGACCGTTGCTACCAGCTTATTAGGTTTAATAAAACTTCTAAACTATTAATCTACTTCACAAGAAGTAGCTATTATTCCCTTTCTAAATAAATAATTACAGGGTCTGCTTAGATGAGTGACAAAGTTATTGTTTTATTTATTTTGTTAAATTAACTATAAGTTTATCCTGAATATTCATAAATAATAATAACTTGTTATTATTAATCATTAATATTTATAATTTGAGCTAATATTGCTACAGTGTATTTAGCCTTCTTCTAGTCTCTGATGATTTAAAGTTCTTTTTTTTTCCTCATTTGTAGTCAGTTTGGGTAATGGTCTGCTGAATTAAAAAATGTAAATGTAAAAATGTGATTTTTTTTTTCTTCTTTTTTTAATGTTCTGCTAAAGAACAGGAAGAAAGTACAAGTCACCTACACTGTGAATGCCCCAAGGGTCATTAAATTAACACCTTATTTTCACTATTTTCTACCACTTTAACAATTGTTTAAAAAAAGTGTGTGTGTGTGTCTAGTATGGATGCAGCTCAAATGCATTAAAGCAAACATGTTCTCATGAGACCAAGCCTGCCATTCACTCCTCTCTAGTGGCCTCATGGGATAATAAAGTGTCCATTGAATGCACACTTCAGAGTCTCTGCGGAATATAGTACATTACAGGTGGTGTGTTAAAGGGCATTAGAATCCACTGTGTCAGGGACGGTGAGTTCTCACCACAATTTAAAAAAGGGTAAAGCTTTGGAGCAGAGAACAGAAACAGCCTTCAGACAATTCTAGTTTTTCCTCATTGAGTTAAAAGCATCAAAGGCACCCCCTAATGCATTCGCACATGCTGCAAAATGTACAGATACTTGGTTATGTAAGCTTACTGTGCATCACATAAATACACATGATGTGGTTGCTGTCAATTAGCTTACAGATACATATCTAGCTATTTGTGTTTGAATATTGCATTGAAAATATTCAATCACCGGCCACTTTTTTGGGAACACCTTGATAATACTGAGTTGAACCAGCCCAGTTTTTGCCTTCAGAACTCATTGTCATGTTCAGGTTACCTGTTTGATTTTATTTGACCTCTGTTGAATTATCCTGCTGGAAGGTCATAAAGAGTTGGATATGGTCAGCAATAATCAGGTAAGCTGTGGCATTTCAATTATGTTCAGTTTGTACTAAGGGCTTATAGTGTGTCAGTAAAATATCTCTTACACTATTACACCACCAGCAGTCTGAACTATTTATAGAAGGCAGTGTAGACTCATGCTTTAATGTTTGGTATGATTCTACATCTAAATATCATAGCAACAAATTGAGATCCATCAGACCAGGCAATTTTGTTTATATATATATATTCCATAGTACAGTTTCAGTAGAGTATATTTTTTTTGCAGACTACCTGCTTTAAAGTCCATGTTGAATCACAATTAAAGTTTAGTTTAGGCGTTAGTATCAATACGTTAGTCATAAGATTATCTACAAGCTATTGTTTGTCCAAACCAGTTATACAATTAGCATTTAGAAGATAGAAACTTTGACATCTTTAAGTTTGTCACTTCCCAAAAAAAAAAAAAAAAAAAAAAAAAAACTTTTTTGACATCACCTTATACTTTAGTTACTGATTAAATCTTATGATCAATCAAATGCTCTCTGGTATTGCTGCAGTATATTACAATATATTGCTGCATGCTATGCCATTAATTCCGACAAATGGCGTTCAAACCGTGGTTCACCTAAACACTTTCAAATATATGAAAGTAATAATAAACGGTAGTCAAACTGTGTTGATCTGAACTTCTTATTAGTCTTTTGTGCTGTGTGCAGCACCTCTCTACGGCAAGTTTAGAAGAAGAAAATACATTTCACACATGCATACAGAGTCAGCATACAGGAAAAAAATATATATTAAAAATTAAATTTGTTACACAAAGTGGTGAATATGGTGAATAGTACTATATACTACAGGTATATATATATATATATATATATATATATATATATATATATATATATATATATATATATATATATATATATATATATATATATATATATATATATATATATAGTGTAAATATAATTTCATTTAAGATGAATTAAGTTTCCCTTCTTGTTAATGTCATATGAACCAAAGCTGCAGCCAAGTATGGTCAGTAATATTGTGAATGTGGCTGTGGGGAGTCTGATGCGCTTGAACTCAACAGCTTTAACTGCCATTGTTGCCTTATATTTTCAATGAAAAGGAACTAAGCTCTGCCCGAAAAGTTGCTAAAAGTTGCTAGATTACGTCATACGTCAATTTTCATTTGCATAATCATGTTCTACCGTTTTTGTTTGTTTAACAGCCTATGGTTAATAAAGGGGTATTTCTATTTGCACTACACTTTATATATGCATGTCATTTTAACTAAATGTATTGCTGTTTGAATACAGTATATCATTATAGATGTGTAGTTAATTTGCAGTAATCGTAATATACCTAGACAAGTTCAGAAACTAAAATATCTGTAATTGTGAACAAGAAAAGAATAAACGGCCAAATTAAATTGTTAAAATAATGGAGAAGCAGATCGGTTTGACTGTACAACGGAAATACCTCACACTGCGGGTGCTAAATCATTTGCCGTCAGTACACAGAGGGGTGACCTGCTCTCAGGCTGCAGGTGGGAGAGATTGCTGTACGAGGACTGGGCCGCCTGTCAGTGCTCTGAGGTGGGGGAGGGGTCGACGGCATCACCTGCAGCTTGTTGAGAAGAGTAGGAACGGTACAGTATGGACAAATGACAGTCTATAAAAATCTCCAGAAACACAAAAAAGTCGCTAGATTTGTCACTAGTCCCTTTGAAAATTTGTTGCTAGGGGGTCTGAAAAGTTGCTAAATATTGTGACAAAGTCGCTAAGTTGGCAACACTGTTAACTGCCACAGTTGTGATATAAACAGAACGTTGTTGACTATAAAATAGAGGGGGGTGGAGCTATTCTATGTCCCATCTTTCCTTGTTTCAATGAGATTACATCACACATTAAATAAAAACGCATATTCCAAAGCACTTCATAGGACCTTTAGGTTTCAGAGTAAATTTTCTGCCTAGATTAATCTGACTAGTCTGCATACCCAAACACATTGTTTTAGTGTCATGTGATTAGAGATGTGTGTTAATCAGCAGGTTAATATTGTGCCTGTAATGTTTATATCAAAGACCAGTTTCACAAAGTGAATAGATCTTGATTGTGTCAAAGACGCAGAGTCAAAAGTTTATCAGAAAGTGTATTTGACAGAGAATTTAAGCTATACATGAAGACGTGTGTAAAAAAAAACTAACAAAATTAAAAAACTCTCTTTTGACTAGACACTTCATTTATTGCACATTATCTCAGATTTTGAAGTGTCTTTCACAGAAAATTAATAATTAAGCAAAACATCATAGGAAAAGAACAGGAGGTACAGTCCCACAGATGATGGTGAGACACTGATGTATCATCCGTAAGAAATGCAAGAAAATGTCACATCCTTTAATGTTGTCATACTGAAGAGTTTAAACCCAGAAGGTAAAAATAGCACAAACTAGTTTAAAATTAATCAGTTTTCTTGTACAATAAAACATAGCAAATGCTGAGATATTATTTTATGTGCAGCAAATATATGTTAAAATCTCAGGAAATTCTGTAGTGTTTCATGACCCTTAAAAATCAGATGGTGCAATGCAAGATACTAATTGATTGGTTGAGTGGGCTGTTTCCTTGTTTGTTTTATTATTATTATTATTATTATTATTATTATTATTATTATTATTATTATTGTTGGTATTGTATTTTAGGATGAAAAAAGGGAGAAGGATGAGTGCACCAGTCAGTTTTCTATTCCCTTAAGTGAGCAGTCTCAGGAGAGACTAGCGAGCTTTGACGAACTTGTGATGTTCCTTCAGCCATGTCAATTCCCAGGGCTGCCCATATGTGCATTAACTGTGCAGCTGAAAGTGTACTGGAGCAAAATTGAATAAAGCACAGAGGCTTGACATAAAGCAACAAAGAGTAAACACAATAAGTAAATTAACTATTTCACTGGGTTTCAAGGCAAGTGAAGTGACATTTGTGTATATAGTAACTAACATTTGTGGCAATATTGTTTAAATGATAATAAATGTGACTTGAGTCATATACAGTATATATATATATATATATATATATATATATATATATATATATATATATATATATATATATATATATATATATATATATATATATATATATATACGGTTGAAGTCAGAATTATTAGCCCCCCTTTGATTTTTTTTGATTTTTTAAATATATCCCAAATTACGTTTAACAGAGCAAGGGCATTTTCACAGTATGTCTGATAATATTTTTTTATTCTGGAGAAAGTCTTAATTGTTTTATTTCGGCTAGAATAAAAGCAGTTTTTAATTTTTTTTAAACCATTTTAGGGACAAAATTATTAGCCCCTTTAAGCTATTTTTTTTTCGATAGTTTACAGAACAAACCATCGTTACACAATAACTTGCCTAATTACCCTAATGCCGAGTTCAGACTGCATGATTTTCAAAGTAGTCATGTCACAGATGTTTTCACACTGCATGACTATCTGCGTTAGCGTTCTGTCAGTGCTGTGTTTACACTGTATGATGGATCGGCGACAGGACAGTTCATACTGCATGACTTTAAAATAGGAAGAATCACGACAACTTTTTTCCAAACTACAACTCACGATCAAACAAACGCGAGAAGTGACATGAATAACGCGAGGTCACGTAATATATTTTTTGTTATTAACTACATAATGTAAACAGAAGGAACTTGTGTTGCTCACCTGGCTTTTGAAGAGAATTAACAATCTCTCCTCAACTTTTTTATTTGCTTTTCGACCTGATTGTGATATTGATCAGATGACACATCAAACAGACATGGGTGCTCCTGCCAAATTTACACTAGTTTTTCCTCCATTTCTTGGGTCCAAATAAACTGAAAATGAGCGCTTTTAACTTCTCCCCCAGTCTCCTGCTGGCCTGCAGGTACCTGTACAAGTGAATTCTGCTCTCTCATTGGCTGTAGGATGTTATTTTCAGTCAAAACTTATTTCACACGGCATGATTTGAATCGTCGACAGCTCCAGATATTTAGCACACCAAATATCTCACGGGTGTCGGCGACTCATCGGCGATTCTCTCATATCGCGTCCTTGATAGTTCATATTGTGTGATTGTCACTCACATGAACAAGCACTGATTTGCCTGTGATTTCAGGCATTTGTCGGCGATTTCTCAAAACCTGTCGGCAAGTCAAAATCAGGGCTAAAATCATGCAGTCTGAACTCGGCATAACCTGCCTAGTTAACCTAATTAACCTAGTTAAGCCTTTAAATGTCACTTTAAGCTGTATAGAAGTGTCTTGAAAAAATATCTAGTCAATTATTTACTGTCATCATGGCAAAGATAAAATAAATCAGTTATTAGAAATGAGTTATTAAAACTATTGTTTAGAAATGTGTTAAAAAAATATTCTCCTTTAAACAGAAATTAGGGGAAAAAAAATAAACAGGGGGCTTATAATTCAGGGGGGCTAATAATTCTGACTTCAACTGTACGTATATATATATATATATATATATATATATATATATATATATATATATATATATATATATATATATATATATATATATATATATTCATTCATTCATTTTCTTGTCGGCTTAGTCCCTTTATTAATCCGGGGTCGCCACAGGGGAATGAACTGCCAACTTATCCAGCACGATTTTACGCAGCGGATGCCCTTCCAGCCGCAACCCATCTCTGGGAACATCCACACACATACACTACGGACAATTTAGCCTACCCAATTCACCTGTACCGCATGTCTTTGGACTGTGGGGGAAACCGGAGCACCCGGAGGAAACCCACGCGAATGCAGGGAGAACATGCAAACTCCACACAGAAACGCCAACTGAGCCCAGCGACGCTTTTGCTGTGAGGCGACAGCACTACCTACTGCGCCACTGCATCGCCATATATATATATATATATATATATATATAGTAAAACAGCTATTAAAGAGTCCCTATTATGCATTAAAAAGGGTCATATTCTGGTTTTGGGGGTCTCCAACAACAGTCTGATATGCATGCAAGGTCAAAATTGAATGCAGGAGTGCATTAAAGTTAAACACAAGCATATTGCTCTATTCTTAACCATAAGTAAAAACAACGACACACATTCAGTATTAATCCATACAGTGGCAAAAGCTGAACTACAGTATTTTGAAACTTGACCGCCGCACGTGTGTAGGAACAGCTGATAGTGGTCATAGCAACGACAAACAACAGTGGATCGTGAGCTTACAAATGCAATTAAATCCGTAAACAAATCTGCACACATCACGTTTTCAACGTGGCTTTAGACGCGATATGAGGTTATAAAAAGTTAACCAGATACAGTACAAGCGGTTACAGGTAACAAAACACAATTAAATACATAATTTGCATGCTAGAGAAAACAAGGAGGCAACCATTTTGATCGCACTTACTTATACTTGTGAAATGGAGGAAGAAACTGATCCATGAACTCTGTACTGTAAAGTTCCTATCAAGCTCTGACAAAGTCCTATATAAGCCACTTTCACACATACAGACCTTTCCGGAAAATTACTTTTTGAAAATTACTTTTTGAAAATACCAGTAAATTCGTTATGGCAGTTTTCTGGAAAGAGAAGTTGCAACATTACCGATAATTTGCCGGAATGCTGCTCTGTGTGAACGCAGAAGGAAAATAGCCGTAAAGAGCGGGTTCACCTTTAAAATGTACTGACGTGAGACATCTACTCCAGCCAATCAGAACATTCAGGCGCATTCACATCCGCACTATTTAGCCTTTGAATATTTTTCCCGACACATTTAGCCGCTAGATGTTAGTCAGATAACGTTTCTATGTTCATTATTAAGCCAACTGTGTAAATAATTAACGATAAAATGCTTATGATAAACCGCTGTTCATTTACCTTCAAGCTCTGCTTCAGTTGCTTTACGCCACGCGTGTGCAAGTGAAGCAGCCGGTGAGCGCCAGCACACGCACATGTAGATCTCGACACGCGAAAGTGTTCCTTCACATGTTTTTATCAAAGTTGTTCACAATACTTATCCATCTACAGAGTTTGTAACGTAGTCAAACGTTTTCAAATACAAGCCAAGCCATTTAGAGGCCATTTCTGATTAATGATGTCAGAATTTACCGGTATTTTGGAATGGATGTGTGAACAGCGCTTTTTTTGAATTTACCGGTATTTTGAAATGGATGTGTGAACAGCGCTTTTTTTTTTATTTCAATTTTCTCGGGTCTACGTGCACAACAAATGAGCGGGGCTTGAGTTCCGTATCGACACAGCTAAAGACTCGTTACAGTGGCGATTCATTCAAACCACTATGAGTCAACGCTTTTTATAAATGAATCAATAGTTTTTAACTGGGTGCACTTTCAGATTTAAAGGTGCAGTATGTAAGTTTGACACCCAGTGGTTGAACTAGGTATTGCACTCCTGGATCATAATAAAAGTACGCTGGGATGCCAGATTGAGTACAGGAGCGAGTGATTTAAACTGTGTTCTAAATAAAAGCAACGACCCACGATAGAGGGAATATTTTCCATATTAAAAGGAGTTTTTGTCCTAACCAACACCTCGAATTGATATATTAGAAATGGCTTCTATTTCTCACAGCTGAACAACAGAAACCTATGACAGCTAGATCACCTCAGGTAAGCCTTGTGTGCTTTATTCAGTGCTAAATGCTAACAATGCTAGTTTGAATGCATTTTACATGGCATTTGTTGCCATATACTGAAAGCAGAAAGTTCACCTCAGATTTGGAAAATACAATAAAGAGTCTGAAATTGAACTTTAGAACTAAACACATATGAGTGATTCAGCATCTACATTGATGTTAAAGTGGGTTAACATGTATTAAATAGATTCTAAACCGTGAGTGAGTGCATATTCTGTGCTTCTGAAAGGCTGTATTTAAATTTCTGTCGTGTTTCGTCTGGTGCAAACAGCCAAATAGCTGATCACTGCCTCTCTCGTCACAGCGTGTTGTTAGGACACGCGGTTACAATGTAACCTGCTCACCTAATGTTTACGTTCGTAATATTTATGTAATTTGCTAATTAATAACCTCATGTGGAACTGAATCTGTCTCTCATACTGTTCTTTTTGGTCACGGGCGCATGCTTTCAGAGTCTTTCTGAATGAATGAATGAAATACGCTGTTTTCCAACAAGGCAACCCAGGGTGCTGAAATATAATTGGCTAAACTGGCATCGTGCATATGAAATTGACCTAAACAAAGACAGCGTTCCGGCACGGAAAACCCATTTTCAAAGCAGAATATCTGACTTCAGCATTGTTTTTCAGTTAAACAAGTACGTTCACTTGGGATGTTTCTTAAATATCTGCCCACATATTATGGTATTTTTATACTTTAGAAGAGTCAAAAACTTACATACAGCACCTTTAAGCCTTAGCTGGATATTTCACTTCCCTTAGAGCTGTGTTACACACTGCATGGAAGGTCATTTCCAAAAACCCACAATAGGGACTCTTTTATTAAAGGAAGATTGACTTGTTTCAAAGCAGCTTCACCAAAAACAGGAACATACCAGAATCAATCAAGTAAACTTCATAAAACATGCATATAAGTCCTAAAAAAACAGTTTAGTGTTGTTTCAGTTTAGTTCAATCACTATGTAAAGCTCATCAAATTTGAAATGAATTAAAGTTAGCAAAAAGCCTCATTATCCAGCTATGAAACAAACTTGATTCAGATATGCAGAAACTCATGAAGTCGCTTTGGCAAAGATAACTTCCTAAATTTGACATCAAACTTTTGAAATGGCTTCAGATCTGCTAACAGAACCATCTTGACCTCATTTAAATCACAAAGCCAGTTTTCTTGTGGGTCTTTCTTTTCTGTTTGCTCCGATTTGTCCCCCGGCTTTCACACACAACTTTGATGACTCATTTAATAAGCTCACTTTTTTTAATGGACTGTTTTGTAACCGACAGACTCAGGAATCCATCTGAAACATCTTCATTAGCGCTGTGATGTAAATTGGAGGCATCTCAGAAACATTGTCAGATACCGGTGTACATCTTAATTGGAGCTCTCCATATCATTAGAGCCAATGGCCACTATTCTGGCAAGATTAATTGGGAGTCAAACACTATACCCAAACACTACGGCTTCATCTGCCTTAGCGGTCAAAGTGATTCCAGAGTTAACCTTTATTAAAAGGTAAGAACAGTCAGGCAAGCAGTCATGTAAAATCTCACTAAGAAAGAGGTCAAAGAAATGGCAGGCAACACTTTTTGTTCCATGTTTTTACAATGCTTTTAACACTTTTGTCAAAATCCTTTTTCTCAGGACATGCTATATGAGGTGAAATACTGAACAAGTTTACCATCTCAGAAAACCATACAACAATGTTTATCTATGTTTACAACTCATAGATAGCACTATTAGGTGTTAACAGTAGTATGCAAGAAACCACACATATGATTTGCATGAAAATAAACAAAAGTTGTTGATGGTTTACAGCTTCTAGTGTTCATTTCATGTAAAAAAAAAGGGGTTTAGAAGCTCTAAGTTCAATAAGAATTTTGTTTAAAGGACTTTACTTCCACTTTGCCTACCCCGACCTAAAAAAAAATGCATTTGAATGCATTTATGAGGCATTTGATGTCAGATTTGAATGTTCACTTAAAATACAGTTGAAGTCAGAATTATTAAACCCCCTGAATTATAAGCCCCCTGTTTATTTTTCCCCCAATTTCTGTTTAACGGAGAGAAGACTTTTCAACACATTTCTAAACATACTAGTTTTAATAACTCATTTCTAATAACTGATTTATTTTATCTTTGCCATGATGACAGCAAATAATATTTTACTGGATATTTTTCAAGACACTTCCATACAGCTTAAAGTGACATTTAAAGGCTTAACTAGGTTAATTAGGTTGACTAGGTAGGATAGGGTAATTAGACAAGTTATTGTATGACTATGGTTTGTTCTGTTGACTATCAAAAAAATATATAGCTTAAATGGTTTTTAAAAAATGTTTTTTAAAAAAATAAAAAACTTTTATTCTAGCTGAAATAAAACAAATAATTAACAATAAATATTATCAGACACACTGTGACAATTTCCTTGTTAAACATAATTTGGGAAATATTTAAAAAAGAAAAAAAATCAAAGGGGGTTTCATAATTCTAATGTCAACTGTACATATTTGAGTTTTTTTTTTTTTTTTTTAAGCACTAAACCCAAATGCTACTGTATAACAACTGCAAAACTTTGCAAAGGGGCTGAATCATCATCACAAAGACGGTTTTGATGTGACAGTGCTAACCACTGAGCTACAGTGTCACCATTGCTGCATTCAACAGAACAGTTTTCATTTAAATTAAAGCTAATAAATAATAGATCTAAAAAAATGTCAACGTCCCCATGGGAATATATATATATATAGGACTCCATCCTCTTTTACGCTACATTGTGTATAACACTGTGCCTTTGTAAACAAACAAAACTTTATATTTTTTCTATTATTTTTTCCTCAGAGATAGGCTGCATCTGTGATTTTAATGATGCTATTTTATATCAATTTAATATGTTAATTTTATCATTCCATGGTTAAAAATAAAATGAAACAAGCAAAAATAATTAATTAAAATGAAATACATTTCTCAAACTGTCATGTGTCGTGTTTCTATTGCTAGGAGGTCATGTATACACTATGGTCATATAGCCTGTAACCTGTGGTCCCACATGTTTAGTTTAGTTTGTTTGTTTGTTTGTTTATTTATTTATTTATTTATTTATTTATTTATTTATTTATTTATTTATTTATTTATTTTATTTATTTATTTATTTATTATTTAATTAATTAATTATTATTTTCATTTTGGATGGAGTAAAATTTACAATTTTAATTTACACATGCTTTCGACAACCATTTAGACGTGTCAGTAATTTGTTTGGAAGGCATCTCGGACCACCTCCTGAAGTGGTTTGAGCGATCTCCAGTCCAATTTGGGGGCCATTTGCATCTGCACATTTCATGATCAGATAACTATGTGATCAGAAAAAAAAAGAATGAAGTGACCAGGTGTACATAGCCCTACATACCTAACACTTTCATGGAAACGTTACTTTTGGTGACTGTTTTTTGCAGGCATCATGTGGTTGTGTCACATTGGCTCTTGTTTCTTTATCTGGTCAAAGTGTTCCCAGAGTTAACCTTTAATAAAAAGACCAGCCAGGCAAGTGGCCAAAATGTAAAATCTCATCTAGAAGAGGTCAAAAAGACAACAGGCAACTTTATTTGCCTCGTGAGCTCAGAGGCAGTCATTTTGTTGTAGGCGTGGTGCTTTTGTGAATTTCCCAACAGCTTCCCTACAGTTAAATGAGTAGGCGGCCTTGTTGGATCATGGATACTTCACTTGACAGCATGTCTGGAGGGGTGAGCACGGGTTGTGCTCTTCAAGTCACTTTAATTATGGCACAGCGACAGACCCGGCAGCCTTTAAGGGATAGCAAACTTCACATCACAAACAAGATAAATGATAGATTACCACAGAAGTGAAAACTTGTGAATCATCTCAAGTTGAGGACTATGACTCAGAGAACATGAATGTCAGTCACTCTGAGTTCACAAGTTGAAGGACTCATGCATGAAGATACATAAAGCAGACAACACAAGAAAAAGAATTAACATAACAGCCAATGTGACTCTGTAGGTGTGAAAGTGGAGGTTGTATGAAGATCATTTGCATCACATTCAAGGTAATCATTATTGCAATATACTGTATGAAAACACACTTTACCTAAGCTTTACCTAAGCTGCCACTGTAGCTTAGTAGTTATTATAGTTTGTTTATGGTAATATTTTGTTTTAATTTAGTTTAAGTTTTAGTAATAATAGTTTAGCAGTTAACTGAAAACGTCCAGTCTCAACAGACAAAACAAAAGCCAAAAAATAAATAAACAAGTAAACAACAGGGTGAGAATGTGGTCAAATCTGAAAGCATGGTAAAATCAGGCTGCAGTAGGGGCTTTTCTTTTTCTGGATTGCTTTTAAAAACACTACGGTTGTAGGGAAGGGGGTGCGCGGGTCAATCTTTTTTCCAAAAAACACTATTGGTTGGGTTTAGGGAAGGGAGTAGGTGGTGGGATCGGTCGGTTGGTCAGTCAGTCAGTTAGTTACTCAACAGCGACCTCTGGTGGATTTACAGTTTAACAGCAGGTGTGAATGGCACTTGCAAGATAAATTTAAGATCTGAAAAAGCAGACACAGCAGCTTCTGGTGCATTCGCAAAAACAAAAACTGCAAAAAAAAAAAACGTAGCTCCTGGGATGTATTTTGCTCTCTCCAGAAATGTATATAGGGGTACGCAATCAGAATGAGCCTGGGCTGGATTTCTAAATTTATTTTGACTTGTATTTCATTGCAGACAATACAACAAATATTATGTAATGTGTTCCTCATGATTTGTATTGTTTTTTGTTTTTGCAAAATAAAAATGTATTCCAATTTTGGTTCTTGCAACACATTAAAAAGTGGGAAGAGTTAAGCATTTACCACTTTCTAATGTTCTCATTCCTTATCACAAAAATTAAAAGTAATTAAGGGACTGAAAACACGTGTTTCAGATGTAATTTTGTCCCATTCTTCCTGCAAACAAGTTTTAAGGTGGGCAACAGTACAGACACTTTGTTGTTGGATTTTGTGCTTCATAAAGTGCCACACATTCTCTTTTGGAGACAGGTCAGGACTGCAGACAGGCCAGTCAAGTACCTGTATCCTCTTCCTTTGCAGCCAGGATTTTGTAATGTGTGCAAATGTGGTTTTGCATTGTCTTGTTAAAATATGCATGGGTGTCCCTGGAAAATGTTTTTTTTTTTTTTTTTAAGGCAGCATATTATGCTCTAAAATCTGCACTTTTCTACATTAATGGTGCCATGACAGAAGTGCAAGTTACCACTGCCACAACCCCATACCATGACACACACTGGCTTTTGGGCTTATTGCTGGTAATAGTCTGGATGATCCTTTTTCTTTTTTGGTCCAGAGCACATGGCGTATATTTCTCCCCTAAAAAATGCCTAAAATACTGATTAATCTGACCACAGTACACATTTTTAAAACCACCATTTTCTGTAACATCGTTCCTAAGGTATGTGTAAGATTTTTTATTTACATTTTTTTTTTGGACAACAGTATCTCCAGCAGAAAAGATATCCGAAGATGGCATTTTAAATTGTAAAAGAAATCTGTGTTTTTAATGAAGACAGCAGAAGTCAATAATTCATTTGAATTACATAGCCTGACGTGTTTACTGGTCCAAAATATCATAAATCTTTCAAAAAATTAAATATATTGTTTTCAAAGGGGAAAAAAGTTTTCGTTTTTTACCCAGACATTTAAAAAGAATATATTTTAGAGCAGTGAGCCCAATATCGTGATACCGTGTAATTTTTATCCAAGGTTACCATAGCGTCAGAATCTTATACCGGCCTATGCATAATTGTGGATGTAACTATATATTGTGGTACTTGAAAAAGGTTTACCAAAGTAGTCCTGAGCCCATGTGGTGATATCGCTTATAGATAAATGACAATTCTTGATGTAGTGCCACCTGAGAGATTGGAGATCACAATTGTTCAGCTTAGGCTTGCACACCTTGTCTTTAATGTCTTGAAATGCTTCCAGATCCCTTGAATCTTTTAATTATGCTATGCACTGTTGAAGGTGAAATATCCAAATGTCTTCCTATCTTTCTTTGAGGAACATTGTTTTTAACTATTTCAATAATGTCCTCACGCATTTGTTGGTAAACTTGTGATCCTCGGCCCATCTTTGCTCCTAAAGGACTAAGCTTTTCTTGGATGCTGCTTTTATACCACATCATAATTACAATTGCCTGTTGACATCACCTGTTTCATATCACATTATTATTTTACCAATTCACCTGATTACTAGCCCTAAATTCTCCTGTCTCAGTTTTTTTTTTTTTTTGGAATATGTTGGAGGTCTGAATGACAGAAAAATATGAATATTTACAAATGAAATAAAGTTGCCCAGACAAAACATGAACTATATTATGTTCATATGTTCTGCAATGAAATATAAGTCAACATATATTTGGAAATCACTATTTTTCTTATTTATTTTTTTACATTTTCTATATTGTCCCAGCTTTTTCTGATTTAGGGTTGTAATAATGATAATGATAATAATAATAATGATAATAATAATAATAATAATAACAACAACAATAACTATTATAATAATTATAGTTTGTATATAACTTGTAGACACTGAACCCAAAACCATGCACATGTAACTTAAATTCATTCATTCATTCATTTTCTTGTCGGCTTTGTCCCTTGCGGGGTCGCCACAGCGGAATGAACCGCCAACTTATCCAGCACGATTTTACGCAGCGGATGCCCTTCCAGCCGCAACCCATCTCTGGGAACTTCCACACACACATTCACACTCATACACTATGGACAATTTAGCTTACCCAATTCACCTGTACTGCATGTCTTTGGACTGTGGGGGAAACCGGAGCACCCGGAGGAAACCCACGCGAACCCAGGGAGAACATGCAAACTCCACACAGAAACGCCAACTGACCCAGCCCAGCCGAGGTTCGAACCTGCGACCCAGCGATGTTCTTGGGCGTGGGTTTCCTCCGGGTGCTCCAGTTTCCCCCACAGTCCAAAGACATGCAGTACAGGTGAATTGGGTAAGCTAAATTGTCCATAGTGTATGAGTGTGAATGTGTGTGTGGAAGTTCCCAGAGATGGGTTGCGGCTGGAAGGGCATCCGCTGCGTAAAATCGTGCTGGATAAGTTGGCGGTTCATTCCGCTGTGGCGACCCCGCAAGGGACAAAGCCGACAAGAAAATGAATGAATGATATATATATATATATATATATATATATATATATATATATATATATATATATATATATATATATATATATATATATATATATGCAAAATTCAGATAGTTTCCTTAATATAAAATAATATATAGTTAAACACACCTAGTTTATCACTATTTTATTGCAGATGAAGAAAACATAGAACATATTTTTTTACACTAAACAAAAATATAAATGCAACACTTTTGTTTTTGCTCTGATCATGAGCTTTTCATGAGATTAACTCAGAGATCTAAAACCTTTTCTATGTACACAAAAGGCCTATTTCTCTTGAATATTGTTCCCACGTGTGTCTAATTTATGATTATTGCACAGGTACGCCTTAGGCTGCCCACAATAATAATTGACCGCTCTAAAATGTGCAGTTTTATTGTATTGGTAAGGTCAGAAAATCAGTCTGTATATGGTGTGTGATTTGCCCCAGGCAGTGCAACAAATCTCCTTCACATAGGGCCTGTTTACACTTGATCACTTTTTTTCTGATTGGATAGCAATCCGATTTGTGAAAACGGTTCCACTAGCTGGTGTTTTAAAATAACCTTCATATAAAAAGAAGAAGAAAAATGTACCTCAGGCTTATAAAGGTGCCTGAAAATGAAACACCACCATATAAAAATGCAAACCTTTTTAAACACATTCTTGTTTAATGCACTCACAATCTAACAACATTAGGAACATATAAAAGATTGTTGGCCTTCACATTCATAATATGCTGTTCTCTGCACTCAGATGACATGGATTTCTATGGTAACCGCATGTGACACTGTTGCAAAGTCTACAAGCACTCAATACAACAATAAATTAGCCTGTCAGAACCCCAAAAGGTCCACAGAATGCACAATACATTGCACACTGGTGAAACACCACAGTTGTAATTAGTAATAAGAGCATTAGTAATAGAGCACAAACCCTTTGTGTTCACAGGAGAAACAGCATAACGTAAAAAACATTAATACAGCAAAGGGTGGGGTGGGGGTGGAGTTATTTAAAGAATTAAACATGGTAATTAACACATTCTGAAAGCAGAAGTCCCTAACAGATATACTTTGCTGAGAGCTGCACCCTTGACCTACCAACAATGAATCACCTCAAAGCATGCCTGCCTTAGTGCGTGAGTATGTGATGAATTGCGTTGATAGCATTCATTTGCAGTTGGTTTATAAAATGAAGCCTTTCTGAGAGCAATACCTACATTCTGAGATTCCATGAAGCAGAACTTTTGTGTGTATAATTAATCATGGTGCAGATATACTGCAGACACCAAAAGAAGTAACCATGGAAACCTGGTGACAAAGCAGTGTGTGGATAGTATAGGCTGCTGACTGTGGGATGTTTTATTTTTTTTATTTTTTTTTCTGTGTAACTTGGAAGACATGTCTGGGTCTAGATTTGAGTACCTGCTATACTATCCTGGCTGCATTTTAAAGTGCATCCATTTTACATCTGTTGTTGCTACTATACATTTAAATCTTTTGACCCATGTTATGCCAGGGAATTAGTTGGCTCCGGAATCTTAAGCAGCTGACTTATTGCCTCAATGTCTTATCAGACAGTGACTTTGTGCACAAAGGCATTTCACAAAACTGATTTTAGGCAGAGGCATCAATACAAAAAGTCAAAACTTAATGAAAAAGTCTATTTTGGAATATAACCCTACAGTATTATTAAAATATGTATGCAGCAAATATGCTTTGTATTTGCCCTGGTGGTCCCCCATGCACTGTCAAAACCTCATCAGCTCCCCAAGCATGGACTCTACAAGATTGATATTTTGCCATTGTGCTTTGGGTCATTGTCCTGCTGAAAGATGAACCGTCGCCCCAGTCTGAGGTCAGTAGCAGTCTGAAGCAGGACTTCATTCAGGATGTCTGTGTACATTGCTGCATCCATCTTTCCCTCTATCCTGAGTAGTCGTCCAGTTCCTGCTGCTGAAAATCATCCCCACCACATTATGCTGTCACCACTATGCTTCACTGTAGGCCTGGTGATGAGCGTGCCTGGTTTTCTCCAAACGTAACGCCTGGCATTCACTCCAAAGGGTTCAATTTTAGTCTCATCAGACCAGATAATTTTTGTTCTTATGGTCTGAGAGTCCTTCAGATGCCTTTTGGCAAATTCCAGGCGGGCTGCTACGTGCCCTTTACTAAGGAGTGGCTTCCGTCTGGCCACTCTACCATACAGGCCTGATTGGTGGATTGCTGCACAGATGGTTGTCCTTCTGTAAGGTTCTCCTTTCTCCACAGAAGTACGCTGGAGCTCAGACAGAGTGACCATCGGGTTATTGATCACCTCCCTGACTAAGGCCCTTCTCCCCCTAATCACTCAGCTTAGATGGCCGGCCAGCTTTAGGAAGAGTCCTGGTGGTTCCAAACATCTTCCACTTACAAATGATGGAGGCCACTGTGCTCATTGGAACTCTAAGAGCAGCAGAAACTTTACTGTAACCTTCTTCAGCCTTGTGCCTCGAGACAATCCTTGCTCCGGGGGTCTACAGACAAACCCTTTGTCTTCATGCTTGGTTTGTGCTTTGACATGCACTGTCAACCCTGGGACCTTAAATAGACAGGTGTATGCCTTTTCAAATCATGTCCAATCAACTTAATTTACCACAGGTAAACTCCAGGAAATCAATGCATTTAATACATTTTGGAATAAGGCTGTAACATACAAATATGTGGAAAAAGTGAAGCGCTATAATTACTTTGCTGTATGCACTGTATATGTTTTAAAATCTGTCTATAACCATAAGATTTTACCGTTATTACTACTTTTCTAAACCGGGGGGGATGGGGGCATGAATAGTGGAACATTCCTTCTCTTACTACACATGCAAATAATAAAATCTAATCACAAATCAAAAGTATGGCTAATGCCCCATTCACACGGGGCGTCAGCTTCAACGCTTCCCATTCACTTTCAATGGGTGACGTCAGGCGTTGCCAAACTGCATTGTGGATCCGTCAGCGCCGCTTCAGAGGTGTTGCTCGCTGCAGAAGTTGGGACATGCTCAACTTTTCAAGCGCCGACGGAAGCGTCAGCCAATCAGATCGCTGTATGCAAATACACCAGCTCCAACAGTGGCCTATTGCTGACTAATTTCATTGGCTGACCCAGCTCCAAATTCATACACGCCCTCTGTCAAGCGTTGAAGCTGAAGCCTCGTGTGAATGGGGCGTAATTAACTGTACATGGTTTGTGAGCTTGTTTTTTTTAATTTGTCAATTTATTGTATTTAATTTTACATAAAGAAGGTTCCACTTAAAATATATATTTTAACATGCAGTTTATTTACAAAATAAAACCCTGAATCTATAGAAAAAAAATTATAGAGAAAGAGAGTTTTGAGTTTCAATGCTAGGGCTCTATACCTGGAATTGTTCACTAAGTCCACCCCTGGTTACACGAGTGTACAGTATCAGATTTGGGTTAGTTGTATCTGACCAATAGCTGACCTGCAAAAAAATGAAATAAAATAGTAATAATAATAATTATAATCATAAAAATGTTACTTTGTTTTAAAACAGGTTGATCAATATTTGAAAATAAGAAAATTCCTTCCCTGCAAGGAATAATGTACCAATACCATATACTAATATCATGTACTTCATTTTGTCTGTTTCATCAAATTCAATAAATCAGTTGCTTTGAACAAAGTCTTCTGTTTAGTCTTCTATGAGCAGAAACAGTGTAGCATGTACTTTGAAACTTCTCCTACAGTCTTTAGTAAAGGCTCCCCTGCTGTTTCTTCAAAGTCCATGCTTATTGGAGATTTTACATTTATATAGTTGGCCTCTTAGGCTGTGAAGTTCTAAAATATATGTTTGTAGTATTCATTAGAGCTCCATATAATCTACAGAGGGCTCTTTGCAGTGTAATCTAGTTTGGTTCTTGCTAAGGCTGAAAACAAGGGTAAATCTAGCAGATACTACAAGCAACAGGCAATTATGGCTAGTGCTTTGTGAGAAAATAATTCACAAGTAAAATAACTGTGTTGAGAATAGTGGAACAGGGAGTTTTGTTTCAGATTCAAGGAGCTTAGTATAAATAATTTGTCAATTAGGTTGTCTGACATGGTTTTATTGAACGGTGAGCTGAACTCGTTGAACAGTTTTCTGAGATATGACTCCTTGTTGCTACAGTGACAATGCACCAGGTGAATGGCAGGAACAGTTGAGTTATTTGTTGTGTGACTGTGCATGACGTTGTATTTAATTACATGTGCATTGCTTTGAACTTTAAAGGCACTAGTGTCATATTATTTGTGATGGTCTCCAGAGTTCAGATTATTGATTGATTGACTGATTGATTGCCTAGTCTTATTTCATTATCTACATAATTTGCCATCTTCTCTCAGTCTCCAACTAAATGATATACAAATAAAGGATTTTATTTTGAATATATTAAAGTGAGTTTTTGTGTGGTTTATTTATAAACTAATTTTGAGAGGATCACGTGCTTATGATCAACACGGCTGGCACCTTATCAGCTCCGTAATCTGCCCTATTAGATGATTGCGGACACACTATAAATAACCAGAGATTTCACTCCAGTTATCTTCGTCTCGAAGTTCCCCCCTCCATCCACCCCTACTTCCACCTTTTCCTATAGGGCGACACGGCGGCCCAGTGAATAGCACTGTTGCCTCACAGCAAGAACGCCACCAGTTCAACCTCCCATTGAGCCGGTTGGCGTTTCTGTGCGGAGTTTTCATGTTCTCCCCATGTTCGCGTGGGTTTCCCCCGGGTTCCCCGATTTCCTTCCACCGTCCAAAAACATGCACCATAGCCAATCGACTAAACCAAATTATTGCCTAAGACAACTTTTATTTTACACTTTTCACACGGTGATAAGCGGGGGAGTTCTCGAGACCTTCCTGAGCTCGAACTTCCCTCTCGCCCTTCTAACGGGAGGGAGCCCCGAGCTCGAGGATATACGAGCTCAGGGCTCTCTCCCGGGACAGCATGCCAATTACGCTTTATTGATCATCAGCTAAGTGTGAACTCTTGAAACACAATTTTGAACATATTTTTTTCCCTCTGTTATAAGTTATTATTGGTTAAGTAAATTATTCAGGAATTGTTTTTTAGGTGATTTTCCACCTCTTGGCATGTTGTAATTTCATTTTAAATATGTATGTATGATTAATGTTTCTGTCTAAAATTACGAGTAAAAAGTACAGTTGTTGCTTTTATTTAGGTGTAGACTTTTTGCATGCATATTATTATTCATTCATTCATTTTCTTTTGGGCCTAGTCCTTTTATTAATCAGGGGAATGAACACAGTGGAATGAACCACCAACTTTTCCAGCATATGTTTTACGCAGTGGATGCCCTTCCAGCCACAACCCAACACTGGGAAACACACTCTTGCATTCATATACATACACTACTGCCAATTTAGTTTATTCAATTCACCTATAGCGCATGTCTTTGGACTGTGGGGGAAACCGGAACTCCCAGAGGAAACCCACACGAACACAAGAAGAACATGCAAACTCCACACAGCAATGCCAACTGACGAAGCCGGGGCTCGATCCAGCGACCTTCTTGCTGTGAGGTGACAGCACTACCTACTGTGCCACTCCGTCGCCCCTTAAAATAATTAAAATAAATTCAATTAAATTAAACAAATGGACATTAATTTCTGAGTCTTTTTAATATTTTAATGGTTAATCAAGCAGGTATACACCAAACTTGACGATCATATTCTCAAATTGGTGTGTTACTTTTGCACCCTGCTGAATGCCTGTGAAGAGATCTAAGATTTCTTCTTTGAGCTCATGCCATCCGGATTGGCAGACTCCAGGATATTTCTCCTTCAGCAGTGATTTTGTTTTAGATTTTTTTTTTACATGAAAGAAATTCTGTGTTACCATACTAATATATAGTATATTTGACATGATTCAAAGCTTAATAATAATAATAATAAGAAGAAGAAGAAGAAGAAGAAGAAGAAGAAGAAGAAGAAGAAGAAGAAGAAGAAGAAAAAGAAGAATACAGTTCTACCAAAAAAAATATGCCTTGTTTTACAGCTGTCTGAGATGTTTTTTTTTTTTTTACATTTTCAAGTGTATAAATTATTAAAGTATGAATAATGAAGAATGACGAACCCTAAAACTAACCCTAAACCCAACAACATACAGTCTTTCAAAGCAGCAAATGTAACTAAACCACCAGGCATTACATGACCCCATGATATAGCCTACATATTTTAATAGTAAAATATGAAAATATATTCAGGATTTGGCAAGTCAACATGAGAATATTTAGACAGTCGACTCCTGGTCGCCTGAAGGAGCAGCAGTATTCACAGCTGGCCTGGTTTTGAATGCTTCAAATGAATGCATAATGTTCATACCTCTAAGTGATAACCTGTTTTGGATGTTCTAAAATTATTTTTAGCAATGTTTGTATTGTTATTGAAGCAACATTTAAGTATGCACTTCAGCTAATGCATTATAATGAAATGAGATCTGCTGTGTTGTCTGTTTGCAATAAATGTACATTTAAAGTCATCAAATTTGTGTGACTATTTTGATTTCTCTGTTATCATGCACATTACATCAAGATGATAATGACATGGCTTATATTTTAGTCGCAGGCTATTCTAGAATTTTTAGTTTAGGGGTATATTATTCATTCATTCATTCAGTCATTTATTTTCTTTATGGCTTTGTCCCTTTATTAATCAGGGGTTGCCACAGCGGAATGAACCGCTAACTTCCAGCTGCAACCCATCACAGGGAAACACCCATAAACTCTCATTCACACACATACACTACAGACAATTTAGCTTACCCAATTCACCTATAGCTCATGTCTTTGCTCTTGTGGGGGAAACCGGAGCTTTCAGCCCTAGGGTGTATCATTAATATTATTATTTTTTGAATATATAAGAAATTATGATATAATTTTGTTTCACTAATATGTTAGGGTAGTATGCTTACTGTATTTTCCCATTGTACTGTATATAAAGGTACATAATTTGATTAATGAGCCAAATAGGTCTACAGGTCTTTTTGAATATACACCTGTTTACTGTAGAAGCTCAAGACTACTTTACTGCTAGCATTTCTCTCTTCAAATACAAAACTCTCTCTTAAACAGCCCCTATTATGCATTAAAAAGGGTCATATTTTGGCATTGGGGGTCTCAAACAACAGGCTGATATGCATGCAAGGTCAAAAAACACTTTCATTGTCTTATAATATGCATTTATTTTTACCTAATTATCCCAACAACTCCCATATGATTTGTTCAGCTATTCATTTGCTCCCAAACCCCTTCTTAGCGTGATGCTAATCTGCTCTTATTGGTCAGATGACCCAGTCTGTTGTGATTGGTCAACTGTGTTGAGCGCGAGACAGAGAGAAATGCCCACCACAGCTTACCAACAATTTTGAAGTAGTCAGAGTGCAGAGTATATGTGTGATCATACCTGCCAACACTGCTGTTTTTCCTAGGAGTCTCCCATATTTCAGACCCATCTCCCGCCACCCTCCCGTTTTATTTCTCCCTGTAAACTCCCGTAATTTTAACGCCCCCGAACAGCTGACGGTGGCCATAGCAATGACAAACGGCAGTGGATCGCGAGCTCACAAACGTATTTAAATCCATAAACAAAGCAGCATGCTTCACGTTTTCAACATAGCTTTAGACGCGATATATGATTATAAAGAGTTAATCAGATACAGTACAAGTGGTTACAAGTAACAAAACAATTAAATACGTAATTTGCAAGCTATAGAAAACAAGGTATTATTATTATTATTATTATTATTATTATTATTATTATTATAAGGTGGCAACCATTTTAATTGCACTTACTTACACTTGTGAAATAGTGGAAGAAACTGATCCATGAACTGTGTACTGTAAAGTTCCTGTCAAGCTCTGACAAAGTCCCATACATTAATAGTCTTTTCAGATCCATCCATTACCAAACAGCCGACGAATCCACCAATGTAAGCGTGTAGATTGCTGAAGCACTCGTCAGAAAAATAACGGGAACAGAGCACAAGGCTGGAGCTATAATGCTGAGGTATTTTTGCAAAAATAAACTTTAACCATTGACTCTTCACAGCCTCATCTTTGGGTAGGGAAAATAACACTTTCCCATACACTTCAGAGCACAGCGTCTATGGGACTTGATTTAACCCAGGATCTGCTACAGTGTTTGTCTTCATCTTCTTCTTTCTACAGTGTTTGTGGGTGGGGGCGGTCAATTTTTCCGATAACAAACAAATGGGCAGGGATTGAGTTCTGTATCGACGTTACGCACACACAGCTAAAGACTCATTACAGCGGCGATTCATTCGAACCACTTTGAGTCAACTCTTTTATAGATGAATCAATAGTTTTAAACATGGCACATTTTCAGATTTAAGCCTTAGCTGGATATTCCACTTGCCTTATTCCACTGCATGGAATGTCATTTTCAAAAACTAGTTTCTATTTATTTCTAATTCAAAATGACATAGAAATACTCCCATGCTATTAATATATTTCATGATCTGGGTTATTATTAAATACAATTAAATACATTATTTTAAATGTGCAGGACCGCATTACATTACACGTTACAGAATTGATTAAAAGAAGAAACTTCCCTTTATCACCTCCTCTCCTAAATTAGCCACAGGGGTTTTTACCAAACACTCAATAAAGAGGAGGACATAACACAAATTGCTATGTGTTTATCAGTCTTTCCCAGTGCTTTCACCCTGTGTGTTTCAAAACATCCATGCACTCATCTTTAACAGCTTCCTTAATTTCCTAGCATGCAGCATGTTTACACAACCACAGTTATTTAGTGAAACAAAGTGCATAATGGTGGCATTTCAGCTACATCCAGAGGTTAATTTAATGTGGGTATAATGCTCATTGTTGAGTTGATTATTTTAGCATAGCATTGCTACAGGCGCTCATCTTCCAAACACGCTTCTCTTTCCCTCCAGTCACTTTCTCTTTATTTGGATGCATTAGAATCAAACCCATTTAAGATCACTTTCACATTCTGGGGGCTTTTTTCAGCCATTGTGAACTGAAGCATTATTAATTGGTATTTATATGGTACAGTAAATAATGTTTTGATAATGTAACAAAAAAATGCATTTGCTTGTATGATCGGGTAATGTTGAGCTGACTTTATGGGCTATATATAAATTAATTGTTAAGTTAACACTTTAACATTGGCAGCCCTAACATGATGTGAAAGTTTTTGCTCCCTTAATGATTGTTTTAACACCGTTTTTATTAAGGGAAAACAAAACCTAAATTAGTGCACAACTGGACTGATTATATTTGCTCAGAGTGCATGAAGTAAACTGTGACCCCACCCCCACCATGACGTTTACGGATGAATACATACAATTACATCCCTAATATATCAGCACAATCAGAGCATATCAATGAATGCAAGTTGTCTATAATTTGAGGTCAACTAAAATTACTTTAAACCTAAAACCTAAATACAATTAATTACATGTTTTATTTGGTTAAAAAATTTATATAATGTATTGAAACTAAATTTAATAAATGAATAAAAAAAGAAAGAAAAAAAATTAGATTTAAAGGTGATCTATAATGAATATATGGGTATACGAAGGCATAGTAGAATAATAAAAGATCAGTATATGAAAATGGGCATACTGTGAGCCACCACTGGTTCATCAATCTCATGTAAATTCCATGAGTGTAAAACCCCAGTGGACAACGGGCCATTCAGAATACAAAGCAAACTGTGACAAGACTCAAGGGCCATGCCCTCCTCATTTGCATGTATGCCTACTTTAGGTCATTTATCCGGACCTGACAAGCAGCTGTGTGATCAAGAGCACACCAACTCATATGCAGCTCTGAGATCATAAAAAAAACGGTTTGAAATCGTTAAAATGCACGTCTAAGACTGCATTTGATAAGCCAAAAGGCTTCTGGTGGTACAACAGTGATAATTTCCCTTCCTTAGTTATTTTAAGTGTATATTTCACTCACTATGTATGTGGAACCTTTATTTTTAAAATGCAAGCACCAAATTGTTTACTGTTCATTATTGGGCAACAACAGCACAAGGCATGTTCAAAATCGCTTCAGAACACAAAATGCAAAGTTTACAGATTACACATTTATTCATCTCCACTATGAAGGTGTGTTCAGTTACATCTTTTATTAATTTGTCATGTTTATTGTGAAATTTGATGCAAATGTTTCAACAAACACATGTAGACTGGTGAATCATATCAATCACTCAGCTCAACTGTCGTCTGTTCATGCAGAGGTTGATATTACGTCCTGGCTGTTTTCTTTGACAATATAGCTTCAAAATACAGCGAAATACATCTCTATCATGCTCGGTTGTCAAGTTCTGATCTGATGAGATCTGGTGAGCAAAATAGGTTAATATTACTCTGATTGGGTTTATATTTGTCCATGTTCAGCATACATTATGCTCTCTCTATTTGTGTGTCTGTAAGAGTGGCATGTTAGAGTGGCTCATTAATATTCACAACACAAATCATATATGGTCAATTATGAACCTTCTGATTTTATGAGTATTTTATGAAGTAATACATGAGCTTAACCGTTTCTGGAGAGTTTATGAACTTAGTGAACCTACTATGTAGACATCAGAGTACAATTTAACTTATTAAACTAATGCAGTATATGGCACCTTTAATATGCATTATTTTACTGTGTGCTGGGAGGGCTGTAAGGGTATTAATCACGAGCCATCACGGTACAGGGGTACCAGTTTGGTTCATCCACTACAATGACAAATACAGTCAGTCCAGATATGCGTCACTGGAATTAGGCAGAAAAGACCACAGCAGTGCAAAAACTAAGAAGCCAGTCACAAATAATGTGTCTTTGCCTCTGAAAACACTCAGCAGCGCTCAGAAATAGTTCTGCCATGTTGCTGTCGTCATGTCAACGTACACTAAAGCTTGCAACACTTGCATTGCCTTTGAGTTCTTTTGATTGACTGACATTAATGAGCACCACTGCATAAAAGTTTAAACTATTTTAGCTTTATATGCCACCTAAAAAATGCAGTATTCATGTGAGAGGTGCTGCAGAAGACACGAGTGGTCACAAGCGTCCGTCAACGATGTTTACATAGAAAAACAATAGAAAAAAATTTGAATCCCTGTGGCTGATTATCTGTGTTCCTGGTTCATCCATCTGGTCATGTCATCTCCATCCTGCAATGGTTTCATGTGTCTCTATTTAAACTGCTATCCATCATATAATAAACAGTTCATATTCTCACCAGCCTAGCTCCTGTCATATACTCACAAGCCACTGTCTCCTGGGTTCCCAAAATGGGCAGAGCCATCTCCAGAGATCCCTAAATGGCCAAAGCCGTTTCCAGAGAGTTTGAATGGCCAAAGTCGTCTTCAGAATGTCCGGAATAACCAAAGCTGTCCCCTGAGTTTCTCAAACAGTCAAAGCCTTCTTCTGAGCACATCGAATGTTCAGAACCGTTTCCTGAGTTCACCACACGGCAAGAGCCATCTCCAGAGTTTTTTGAATAGCCAGAGCTCTTTCCTGAGGTTCCCGAATAGCCAGTGACACCTCCTGAATTCGCCTATTGGCAGGGTTTGTTGTCCGAACTCCATGATAGGTCAGTGCTGCCTCTCAAGCTCCCTGACTGTGCAGAGCCATCTTCATTCATTCATTCATTCATTCATTTTCTTGTCGGCTTTGTCCCTTGCGGTGTCGCCACAGCGGAATGAACCGCCAACTTATCCAGCACGATTTTACGCAGCGGATGCCCTTCCAGTCGCAACCCATCTCTGGGAACGAGCCATCTTCAGTGTTCCCCAAATGGCCAGTGCCCCCTCCTGAATTCCCTAAACAAATTATGCCACCTTCCAAGTGCCCTGAAGGACTCTTTATAGAGTCTGCACCGACCTACCAAGTTTTCCGGAAGGCCAGCATCACCATTTGAATGCCCCAAACAGTTTGTGTCATCGCCTGAATGACCTGATTGTGACAAAACATGTCTGCCTGTTCAAAATAAACAGAATAAAGCAAACACTGGGCATTTGTTATTATTTCTGTTGTATCATACTCGTATATTTAAAAATTTTAAAAAAGAAACAAAAATTCAAAGGTGGGCTAATAATTCTGACTTCTACTGTATGCATATATATATATATATATATATATATATATATATATATATATATATATATATATATATATATATATATCATTTTATTTTAGTATGCTAATAAAATATAAAATATTTAATTTTGTTCAATTGCTGTGTTTGGGATTTTAAAATAAAAGCTAAATGTGTCATCATGTCTCACTTTTATTTAAATATCAAACACCCTAAACTTATTAAAATTACTCAATTTTATAAACTACATTCTGTGACAGCAGTGCAAAAATGTGTGTTTTTACTCTTTTAATGGGAGTTTGCTTTTATTGTGAACTTGTTGTAAGAGATATAGCAAGATAGGTGATGCAATCATAGTGATATTGGTAAAATATTGCATGACTGAAAAAAAAAAAAAAAACTTCTCAGTTAAAGGACCGCTGGTAAGTGTTTTAAAAATATTGGATTATAATGGCCTCATGGCAATAATGTTTATGACAGATCTATGGCAAATTATGTTGTTTTGGTAATGTCAAGTTGTCATAACAAAGACATTTTAAACAATGCCACTTTCGCATTTAAAATGGCATAACTGAGAGTAAATTTGACAAAATGACATTTGTCATAAGCATGCATAATAAAATCGCATTCATATTCATGAATTGTCATGTCATGATTATAAATATTTCCTGACAGTCTTATAAGCACCCCCTTTAAATAAAGTGTTACCCATATAATTAGTAAAGATCCAAGAGAAAACAATAAATTGCCTTTATTTATTAATAATCAGTTTGCATATAAAAAGGAATATAACTTGCTGGTGTTTTGTTTTGTTTTGATTGTCTTCATTTAATCTTTTACTCTAGAGTCTGCATGTTTTTTTCTCTCCTTGAACTTTGGTGTTAAATGTTGTTTTGAAATATAATTCATAGATTTATTCCATATTCATTAAAATAAATTGCAAGATAAGCTGCTGCACCTAAGATGAAGACGCCCAAACCAAGTAACATGAAACAATACAATAAAAATAAAAAGATAAAACCCTATCAATCTTTTGGACTTTCATTCTTTGCTGCCCTAAATAGTATTCCCATACCTGGCACATTTAGTTACGGGTTATTACTTATTCAAATTTTATAAGAACAAGGTAGAGATCCTCCCATTGTTTCACATTATTGTACTTTACCAACAACTAGCAGACTGTGAAAAGACGAAGACCTGAATCCAGCAGGGATTGCAGCAGAGAAAACAACCAATTCTAAATCATTCAAAGCTCAGAGAACATTGCACAGGAATTCCACTGGGGCTTGAAATGGACCTTCATGTCCTTTTGGATCATTTCAGAGACCACTGAGCAAGTAAGCTCAAATAAACCAGAATTCAGTGCATGTGTACATGCACATGTTTGAGACCCAATGGTGGGCTACATACAAACAAACAAACAAACAAACAAACAAACAAATATGCAATCAAGAGATAGTTTGAATCATGTCATAATGCTCACTCTAAATGTTTTTGGTTACATTTTATGAACTATTAGAGAGAAAAAAAAATAAGCCTAGATGCAAATGGATTTTTAATATTGTTAAGAAATATGCACACTATTTATTTATGTAGAAAGTATAGTTTTCATACACAAAGCAGTGTCTCTACAGGTTTTATAAGAGTAAATGTACAGTGTACATGTTTTTAATAAAAAAAAGATTGATAGATTTTTGTAATTCATAACTCCTCAAATATCCTCAGCTGCAATATCAGCATAGAACTATAAACAAGGAAGCTTCAATCACACCACGAGAGTCCCAGGTTGTGGATGCTAAATCATGTTTATTTGTATAGTAATATATTAGATCTCCATATAGCAGCTTCTATATATACCTGTATCCTATCACATTTGCCGCTAGCGCAAAGTTAAATGTGTGTTTGTGTGTGTATATGTGTGTGCACAGCTATCTTTTTTTAATGGGATTTATGTGTGGCTTATTCATCGTTGCAGAAAGTACGATGGCTGAGAGAGCTTAATGCTCTTCAACTTAAAACACATCAAAATACAAAAAAATTAAATAAAATAAAACTAAGGAAACTAAGAAAACATCATCAGTTTCAGCATGTGTGCTGTAAATCCTCACATCACAAACACAAATACAAACACATAGCAACTCCTTAAAGTGCAAACACAAATAAATAAAAAAGCACAGCAAATCTTCAAAATGCAAACACAAATGAACAATGAAAATTATGAAATTTTTATTTTATTTTCTGGTGTTATTTTATTTATTTATTTATTTTTTATCTATTTGCATGGGTTTTCTTAAGCAGTGTGTTAAGCTTTCTCGGTTAGAGTAAGAATAGCTGAATCAACTCCACAATAAATACATCAAATAGCCATTGGTTCAGTCTTATATTGGTATTTTTTGACTCAGAAACTGCATCTCTGCTTCATCCGTGTCTGTTGTAGTCTGTATCTCTGTGCCATTGTACTGTATCTATCTGATGTGATGCACGATAAACAGACACACATGGAACAGTGTACGAGGAAAACCAGCTCATTTGCATTTAAAGGCACAGGCACAAAACAGCTACAATGTTCTCTCTGTTTTTCCCATTTTCCAGTTTTGTCTTCAGCAAGTGAAATGCAAGTTCAATCTGATTCAGGTCAGGTGATTGACTTGGCCATTACATAACATTCCACTTATTTCCCTTCAAAAACTCTTTGGTTGCTTTTGCAGTATGCTTTGGGTCATCCTCCACCTGCACTGTGAAGCGCCGTCCAATGAGTTCTGAAGCATTTGGCTTAATATGAGCAGAACATATTGCCTGAGACACTTCAGAATTCATCCTGCTGCTTTTGTCAGCAGTCACATCCTCAATAAATACAAGAGAACCATTGACACCCATTAACGCCTAGACCATGCCACTACTACCACCATGCTTCACTGCTTAAGATCATGAGCAGTTCCTTTCCTTCACTCTGGTACAAGTTGATCTTGATCTCATATGTCCATAGGATGTTGTTCTAGCACTGTGAAGGCTTTTTTAGAACTCTAATCTGGCCTTCCTGTTTTTTAGACTCACCAATGGTTTACATCTTGTGGTGAACTCTCTGTATTCACTCTGGTGTAGTCTTTTTTTGATTGTTGACTGTGACATACATACACCTACCTCCTGTTCCTGGTCTGTTCTTCGTGGCTCGCTTAAATGATCTAAGATGATTTGGCAGATCCTAGATCTTTAATCTTGATAACTGATCTCTGGCTAATTTGGTTCTTCAAACAAGTTCGTGAATTAGATTAAAATGTCTGGATGAACTGATCTGAAATCGCTGCGCATGTTGTGAAGGGCAGATCTATCGATCCTCAAAATCATGATCAGCAATGGAATGATTGGCTGACAGCACAGCAGTTTAATGACATCATCTGATTAATATTTGATTATCCATGTGAGAAAAAATACATAAAATCCGTAGTAAACGGTTTGTTAAATATGATTTGCAATAACTTTACAAATTTGTTGTGGGCTACAGGTTTAACACTTTCATCTGTCAAGAGCATTTTGCAATTTATTTAGTTTTACAGTTAGAGCGGATTTTCTTTTTTATAGTGGCCATAGTAATATTAAAGTAGCCTGTTTCTTAATCGGTTTAAAGAATAACTGGATGTTTAAATTAATTTTGCATCTCAAAAGCATTTTGATATTGGTAAAGGTGTCTGCAACTTTTGTGAAGCATCAAATCACCGTTATATTAACAGTAAAAACTGCACGAATGTATTATTCCTTCAAAAAAAGTTGCATATTGTGCATGTCTATTATCATACACAAATTGTACAAAATCGATTGTACGAGTTTGTATCTAAAAAGTTCATATCAATAAATGTTCTCTTTGAACCATCAGGTGGCAGTCTTTGTACTTTTATTTCGGAGCGCAGACTGCATAAGTTTTATTAGTATATATTTTTTACAGTGTTTAAATTTGAAGTGAAATATTTTTTTTCCCAAGTGTACATAACTACTACTGTAAGAAAATATCAGAATTCGGTACATACTTTTAGTATTATCTTTACTTGAACTGACCCGATCTAATCCTGTTTATATGAAATAAGCCTGCTCGCGAGCAGGTTTGAGCTACCAGAGCTGTTGCTATGACACAACTCTCAGATGAGTTTTGAAAAATGAATCGTGTTAAATCCACGTACGAAGAACATACCCCTGGAGAGTGTTCTTGATCTGGCCAACTGCTGTGAAGGGTGTTTTCTTCACCAGGGAAAGAATTATTTAGTCATCCACCACAGTTGTTTCCATGGTCTTCCGGGTCTTTTGTTGTTGCTGAGCTCACTGGTATGTTCTTTCTTTTTAAGAATGTTTCGAACAGTTGGTTAGGCCACGCCTAATGTTTTTGCGATCTCTCTGATGGGTTTGGTTTGTTTTTTCAGCCTAATGATGGTTTGCTTGACTGATAGTGACAGCTCTTTGTATCTCATCTTGAGAGTTGACAGCAACATATTCTAAATGCAAATAGCACTCTTGAAATGAACTCTGGACCTTTTATCTGCTCATTTTAATTGGGATAATGAGGGAATAACACACACCTGGCCATGGAACGGCTGAGAAGCCAATTGTCCAATTATTTTTGGACCCTTAACAAGTGGGAGGCACATACGCAAACTGTGGTAATTCCTACAGCATTCATCTGATTTGTATGTAAATACCCTCAAAATAAAGCTGACAGTCTGCAGTTAAAGGACATGTTTAATTTCAAATTCATTGTGTTGGTGTACTGTATAGAGCTGAAAATGTTAGAATTGTGTGAACCTAACTAATATATATATATATATATATATATATATATATATATATATATATATATATATATATATATATATATATATATATATATATATATATATCTTAAAAACAAAGTCTTGCATATTGGTAGTAGCTCCATGACACACGCACATTAGTACAACACTTTATCATTGCATTATATTTACAGTGCATCCCTCAGATGTAAGAATATAGGAAAATCTATAATTATAAGGTACAATCACATCCATGAATTCCATTCAGTATGAAGCAGTAATAGCCTACAGCTCATCCTCGAGCACAGTGAACACAGAAGGTGACAATGATGATGACGATAATCCTCATGGCAGAAATTGCATTTCAAAATAAAACACACAAGGAAACAATTACTCATGAAAATGGATGTCATTATCATATGAAACTAGGAGTTGTTGTGTTAAAACATTGTAAATGCCTTGAATGGAAAAGCATATTTTTTTTAAAAATTTTTTTGTAAATCTTAAAAAATAAATCAATCAAAAATTAAAGTCATGGGAACACATTGAAAGGATATTGGTCACACTTTACAATAAGGTTGAAATAGTTATTGTTATTTAACGCATTATTAACATGTACTAATGAGCAATATCTATGCAGCATTCATTAATTGTGATTGAATACTTACTAATGCATTTTTAAAATCCAAACATTAACATTAGTTAATTCACTGTGAGTTAACCTATACTAACAATGAACAACATTGATACCATTAACTAACATTAACTCAATTGAATAAATACTGTAATAAATGCATAATTCATTGTTGATTCATGTTAGTAAATACATTAACTAACATTAGCTAATACAGCCTCATTGTAGTGTTACCAGGACATTGAATCATTGAGATATTTACATCCAAAACTGTGTGCAGAGCTGGATTGAAATTCTTGTGTGCTTCTGGGCAATAACACCAAGAGATAACAGGTACATGTGGACAAATGATTATTGGACACAAATGACACAATGAGGAAATACACAAGTAACACTCAATAACTCCTTAAATGGACACATGGGATAGACAGAACAGTGAGTAATACAGGCCACACATAAGAGTGCATAATAGCGAGCAATTTATCAACAGTTTACAGTAGAAGTCATGATTATGTTGCATGGCTGAGGTCTTTGTGTAGGTAGAAACACTACACTGCTAACAGCCTTACTATTAATAACTACTGCACAAAAGGCAGTAGAGTATGAACAGTCAATTATATTGTAAATTTAGTTCATATGAGCAGTAAATAAGCACAGAAGGTGTTATGTATAAAAATGATCTTGGTGCTTTATAAAAGACTTCAATGTTTAAAGAACTAATCTGCAATAATTACCAGTACCAGTGAATACACATACTGTAGTACACACTGCATACTTCAGTATAATGTGCAGTAATGTAACTATATATATATAAAGACAGATTTGAGTATCTAGAGGTACTGTAATAGGTTCAAATACCAACTCATTTGTATTAACCATTTTGCCGTGGGTTAAATATTTATAAAAACCAACAAACGGGAAAAAAAAAGGGTCAACAGTGTCATAGATTTCTGAAGAAACTCAACAGTTCATTTAGATTATTTTTGACCTAATTTATCTTACATTTTAGATTTTCCTTTTTCAAATACATTCCGTTATTTGCTATTTTTAACATGAAACAGATTAAACATCGTCATCCTTATATAACGGTTTAATAAACTGTGCGTTTGTAAAGGGACTGCAGGGGGTTTATGAGCTGATGAGAATTAAATTAATTATCTTAACTGTGTTAAATAATAATAAATATTGTTTTAACAAAATAATATAAATTAATTAAATTAAACACTAAAATTATTTTCTTTGTCTACCTCAATGTCATGTAATCATCAGAGAACTAAAATATGGATTATGTAATCTGAATTTTAAATGCACACGGTGACAGCCAGTGATCAGCCTGCATTTCTGTTGGATGATAAAGTGCAACCTTGACATTTTGAGATTCATGCCCTTTGTGGGCAAACAAGGCATATGAGTTTAGAATGATATTTTGCTGGACAGAGGCGATGACACAATTTTAAGGTTAAAGCAAATGATCTGTGGGAGGTGTGACTCAGACTTGTTGGAGGTGTGATCATGTTTGAATATATAAATTGGTAATTGCTGTAACACTGAAAGTGGTTATGTGACTTTAAAAAAGAAGGAAAAAAAGTTTCATGCATCCTCAAAAACCACAGTGGCCATATTTGCATGAAAATTGTTCAGTTATGTTTTCTTCATAAATAGGTCATATGTAATTCTCATATACATATATGCATATTGCTAAAGGCTATGTGACATTTTTTGTTGTTGTTATTTAACTCTACCACTGCTGTTCCAGCAACACCGGTTCTACATTTCTTTTAAGCCCAACTACTCCGAAGTTGTTGCAATGAATCGCAGTCTGCATGGTAAACAGTCTACCCCAAATTTGAAACATGCACTGCCTGGTATATACAGTGCATCCGGAAAGTATTCGTAGAGCTTCACTTTTTCCACATTTTTTTATGTTACAGCCCTATTCCAAAATTGATTAAATTCATTCATTTCCTCAACAATCTCCACACAATACCCCATAATGACAATGTGAAAAAAAGATTTCTTGAAATTGTTGCAAATTTATTAAAAATAAAAAAGCTGAAAAATCGCATGTACATAAGTATTCACAGCCTTTGCTCTATACTTTGTTGATGAACCTTTGGCAGCAATTACAGCCTCAAGTCTTTTTGAATATGATGCCACAAGCTTGGTACACCTGTCTTTGGGCCACTCAAGAACATTCACCCAGTTGTTGTGAAGCCACTCCATTGATATTTTGGCGATGTGTTTTGGGTCATTGTCCTGCTGGAAGATGAACCGTCGCCCCGGTCTGAGGTCAAGAGCACTCAAGCAGGTTTTCATTCAGAATGTCTCTGTAAATTGCTGCATTCATCTTTCCCTCTATCCTGACTAGTCTTCCAGTTCCCGCTGCTGAAAAACATCCACACAGGATGATGCTGCCACCACCATTCTTCACTGTATTAGCCTGGTGATGACAGTGCCTGGTTTTCTCTAAACACAATGCCTGGCATACACTCCAAAGAGTTCAATTTTAGTCTCATCAGACCAGAGGATTTTGTTTCTTATGATCTGAGAGTCCTTCGGATGCCTTTTGGCAAATTCCAGGCCTGATTGGTGGATTGCTGCACAGATGGTTGTCATTCTGCAAGTGTCTCCTCCTTTCACAGAAGAATGCTGGAGCTCAGACAGTGTGACCATCAGGTTATTGATCACCTTCCTGACTATGGCCCTTCTCCCCCAATCACTCAGCTAAGATGACCGGCCAGCTCTAGGAAGAGTCCTGGTGGTTCCAAGCATCTTCCACTTACGGATGATGGAGGCCACTGTGCTCATTGGAACTTTCAGAGCAGCAGAATTTTTTCTGTAACCTTCCCCTGCCTTGTGCCTCGAGACAATCCTGTCTCAGAGGTCTACAGACAATTCCTTTGTCTTTATGCTTGGTTTGTGCTTTGACATGCACTGTCAACCCTTGGACCTTATATAGACAGGTGTATGCCTTTTCAAATCATGTCCAATCAACTGAATTTACCACAGGTGATCTTCAATTAAGCTGCTGAAACATCTCAAGAAAGATCAGTGGAAACAGAATGTACCTGAGCTCAATTTAGAGCTTCACGGCAAAGGGTGTGAATACTTATGTACATGTGATTGAACATCTCTGGAGAGATTTGAAAATGGCTGTACACCGTGGCTTCACATCCAACCTGATAGAGCTTGAGTGGTACTTCCCAAAGACAGGTGTGCCAAGCTTGTGGCATCATATTCAAAAAGACCTGAGGCTGTAATTGCTGCCAAAGGTGCATCAACAAAGTATTGAGCAAAGGCTGTGAATACTTATGTACATGTAATCTTTCATTTTTTTTTTTTTTTATAAATTTGCAACAATTAAAAAAAATATTTTTCACATTGTCATTATGGGGTATTTTGTGTAAAATGTTGAGGAAATAAATATTTCTATAATCAATTTTGGAATAAGACTGTAACATAAAAAACGTGGAAAAAGTGAAGCGCTATCAATACTTTCCAGTTTCAAACAAGCCTTAAGGTCTCAATTAGTTTAATAAGGTCAATGTAATTAGATGTGGCCATCCAGCATCTGAGATTGGCACCTGTGTGTTAGACTCTTCTAGTTCAATAAGCCTGTTGCAGCTCAACATTGTTCAACTTAATTCAAGGAGATGCTCACTATGTATTATTTTGAACCAGTGAACCCCCTTTATGTCCCAGCTCATGGTAGACCTGTGCCAGCTCCTGTCTGTTGGACATGGCTAGGGAAGACTGGGAGCAACAGCTCACCCCACACAGAATGGTGGACGAATGAACACGAGATGTGATCTAACATGTCCTTCCACTCATTAAGGAACATCTTGTAAAGATTCAGCACAAACAGCAATGGCTGTATGGCCAGCCCACCAAAGCCAGGGAATTCCATGCAGTTTACCTCCAAATTGCTTTGTGGCAAGGACCATATACATCCCAGAAAAGGTAGGGTTAAGTCACAGACCAGGTCAGCCAGCCTGGACATGAGCAGGACAAAAGGTTAGGAAAGGGTACTATGTTAATCTGGTGAAGAAGTGGACTGTGCCATCAGAATAGCTGGCAGCACCCAAGCCTGTATACCCATCATTCATGGATATGAGGAAATCACAATTCAACCTCTAACAGATGGAATTAAGAACCTTGGTCAATCAGATTTAGATTATTGCTGAACATGAAATCCACACTTTTCCCAGTGTCATTGTATGACAATGGCCTGACCAGGAACCTGAGGCTCAGGTACTTTATCTCCACACTGCATTTAACAAAAGGTTACTGGCAAGTGATCATCCATGTGGACTGCAGGGAGGACAATTTTGCACACCACCAAAGAGTGATGATGGAGTTTTTATGGGCTAGGTTCATGGCTAACCACAAGAAATGTCACCTGGGGCTAGCAGAAGCTAAGTACATGGGTTATCAGATCAGCTATGGATTAATTAAGCCACAGGAGGAATTGGTGGAAGCTGTCAGGAAAGCAACCTGACCCACCAGCAAAACCTAGGTATGTGCTTTTTGGCGGTTAGTGGATTATTGTTGATGCTTTGAATTTCTCTTCTTCTCAACAGCTTTTTCCCCTGTCTGTTTAAAAAATGTTCCTTATATCTCTCTATATACTACGTACAACCAGTTTATAAAAAATAAAATTAGAAACACCAATTTTCTCAAAAGCATATTTCTAGACGTGCTGTTGACTTGCAATTTTCACCAAGTCCATACATATAGGGAAATTTTGACATTAATATGTCAAATAAATGACACACATGGAAAAAAGTATTGAACATATCAAGAAAACACATAAAAATGCTTAGAAAGCTCAGGCAGCAGCTGCAATCTCTTAGTAGTTACAAAGCAGCATCTGCCCCGTGTCAGTAGGAATTAATATTTTCTGCTTCAGTCCCAAGCCATACATTACCATTGTGATGAAGATGAAACCAGAGTGGACATTTCAACAGGACAATGATCTTAAACACAACCATGGAAACTCTCAGTTGGTTTCAAAAAACAAAATCTGCTGCTAGATTGGCCTAACCCATCACCTGACCCAAATCCAATAAAAAAAGCTGAACTAAATATCAGAGTTCATAGAAGAGACCCATCAAGATTTTTAGTCTCTGTTGAAGTCTGGGGAAAAAAAAGAAAAAAAAATACACCTCAGCAATGCATGCGGCTTTATTCTCCATGCAAGACGCATCTAAAAGATTTTCCTCAAAGTAAGCCTGTAGAACTCCTCCACGTATGACTCAGAGATAACTTTGTTGCATGGGTTGCAGTTGTTCTGGTTATGACTTTTTTAAGACTTTAAGTGGAGCTGCAAGTAGGGGGATTTTCCCAAATCCTCTAAAGGGAAGTTACATAATTGGAATTTCTGCTATCTAACCCTGATGATGTCAAAGACAGATCTCTCTCTTCTTTGGTTGATGGTCCTCTCATCCACACCAAAATTGCCTATTAATTGCCTAACCTATTAAAATTTTATTGTATTCACATTTATTATTATTATTATTATTATTATTATTATTATCATTTTTATTATTATTAATATTATTAATATTGTTGTTATTGTTATTATTATTGCTGTGTTTTATTATTATTATTATTTTTTTAGGTGCATGTACTGTATTTTCCTTCATTTAATTCAGAGAAGGAATCAGTTTTTTCTCAGCTTTCCTAGCGGTTTACTGTCATGTTTGATTGTTAAATAGTTATCCATTTGAGTTACTTGTATTTTTTGTGCAGTTTTGATTTTTATTTTTGATTAAACCTTGACAAAGACGTGATATCAAGTATCTGTGGTCTTTCATTTGTTTGGCTCATGAGTTGTTGTGGGCTGGGTTTGAGCGATAACTTTTAATATATGATTTAAGTTAAGATACAAAACCCTCTAAATCCATCAGAGCTATTTTCTTGTAAATTAGCACTTTCTATCAGGCTCCTATAATTAGGTTCAGACGTTTCATTTTATAGGTAATGATAAGGTTATTAGCTAGTACCTTTTTTTTCAAAAATGTCAATTTAGACAATTATTTGGTTTTTAACAAGGTAAATTTTCTTTTGTGTCAAAACCTGTTAAATCCACTTGTGCTTTTTTTTGCAAAAACCTCTAAATCCACCATTGGGACAAGACAGTGTAATTAGTTGAAAAATTACTAAAGATGCAATTAGAAATTATTTTACTAAACATAAAACACATTACACAACCCACCTAAAAATCTGTCAAGTGAGTGGTGGTTCATTCCGCTGTGGTAACCCCTGATAAACCAGGGACAAAGCAGAAGAAAAATGAATGAATGAAATATGTCAAGTAAGTGCATTAATAAATAACATTACAATTGACATTAATTAAATCTTAATGATCTATTGTCATTTCTGATATTTGGGATTTAGATTTAATGTAAGTAGAGCAATGTAAACATGTTAAACTAAGCTTGATTCAAATAATGTAGTGTAAAAACATTGTGAAATATTAATATCTGTGCATTGTCCATTAATAAAAAAAGCTTATCAGACGTATACTGTAGGTAATATGAAGTAATATAAATAATGTATAGTTCCCCTTCGGGAGGGGAACTTCAATGCTATGTGGAAAAACTTCCACTATGGGGATTTCGTCAGAATCCAATCATCTGAAAGAGTATAAAAACGGGCCAATGAAATGCCAATGAGTTGGTGGCGTCAGCGTGCACAGCTGTCTTGAATGACAATCAGCCTGGCATAAAAGGCTAGCATGTGCTCAGCAACGACATCCTTTTCGCTTTCAGAGCCTTTCACGAGCTTCTGAGAGAGTCTATGAGGGTATCTCCAACCTGTGTCTACAGAGAGAGATCGAGAAGCAGCTTCTCCCGGTCCAAAGCGTGTATACGCAGTGGCAGATGGTCGAGCTGGGTTGTTCTCCCTTGCCTGGCGTCCTTTGGGTCCGGTCCTCCAAGAGCGGTATGTATATAGGAAGCAAGTTTCCTAAAAGAGCAACACGGTTGTGCAGCGCGTCTTTTTCAAGACGTCGCTCCGACCGTGCGTTTCTGGTTGCGGTGGTTTCCTGTCCCCGGATGATGGGCACGAGCACTGCGTTTCATGTCTGGGGTCCAGCATGTTCATGCGGTGCTCGCGGGCAGTGCATGCCATCATTGTGATGTCATGTCTGCTGCGCAGTTAAGATCGCGGCTCGCTCTTGCAAAAGAGCGACCCACCCCAGTTGTCCCCCGCACTGCGGTTGGCACTCGGGCAGATCTGAGGGTTTCAGTGGGAGTAAATCCACCGCCCTCGGGCTCGCGGACCTCTCGCTCCTCCACACGCTCCATCCAAGCTTCAGGTGAGAGAAGCGCTCCATCCTCGGGTGGTCGCCCTCTCACTTGATGACACCGAGGATCAGATGTCCATCGCTGCATCGGAGGATGGGCTGTCATTGTCTGATGAGGATGCGAACCCGCTCGCTCCCTCCCTCCGGGGTGGAGAGCACGGTGTTGGCATCTAAAAAGCAGACATGATGGCCGTGCTTTCCCGGGCTGTTTCGGCCGTGGGTCTGGTGATGGTTTATCCCCCAGCCCCGCGGCCGGACCGACTAGATGGGTGTTATGTGGAGGATATAAGAAGGCAAGACCTTCTAAGCCTTCCGTCCCCTTCTTCCCGGAAAGTGCGCAGTAAGCTCACGCAGTCTTGGAGGGCACTTTTTTCTGCCCGATCTGCGTGCGCTTTCATCCTCACCATCCTTGGAGGGTTGGTTGTCATTGTCTGATGAGGATTCGAACCTGCTCTTTTCCTCCGGGATGATGGGCGTGGCGTCGAATCCAGAAGCAGACTTTTTCAGGCTGTTTCGGCCGTGGGTCTGGAGATGGTTTATCCCCCAGCCCCGCGGACGGACCGACTAGAGGGGTGTGATGTGGAGGAGATAAAGAAGGCAAGACCTTCTAAGCCTCCACGTCCCCTTCTTCCTGGATGTGCACAGGAAGCCCACGCAGTGCGCTGCGTGCGCCTCCGCCCTCACCATGCATGCTACGGCCACCTACCAGCGCTCCCTAGCGCAGGCGCTGGCCCAGCTGCGCGGGGATGGTTCCGACCCAGGACTGAGCATGAGCTCCGCACAGCAATCGACTGAAGTCGGCTGTGTGTGCCCCAGGGAAGGACGATGGTCACATTAGTGGCCCAGGAACGCCACCACGGGCTAAACCTGGTGATCTGCGTGATGCTGACAAAGTTCGCTTTCTTAGCTCACCCATATCCCAGGCTGGCCTGTTCGGCGACACCGTCAGTGAATTCGCCCAGGAATTCACGCCGGTGAGCGAGCAGTCGGAGGCGATGGGTAATACCATCTCTCGGCGGGATCGTAAAACCGCTCCTCCCCGCCGAGCCATCCACATCCACTGCTTCACGCCGAGAGCGCCCGCCTGCGGCTTTGCTCGGTCGCCCCGCCTGCGCCTCTGGCCAAGCGGCTGCGCCGAGCATCTCGCAGGCAACCAGCGCTCCCCGCCCCAGGGCGCCGCTAAGTTCGGTAAACGAACCGCGAAGCGTCCCTGAGACGGGCCATCTGGAGAGGAGGAAATTTGCTCTTTCCCCGCTGGAGGGCGGGGCTCTTCTTCTAAACAGCGTTAAAAAACGCTATCAAAACCTCAGAGAAAGAGCATTTTTTCCCTTCCCCGGATGTGACAGCCCGAACACTGCCAGTCTGGGACGCTATGCTTTCCAGCTCGCAGGATCGGTGCACTTCGCCAGTGGCTCGCGGAGCGAGAGAGAATGGTCTCCTTTCTCTCCCCCTCCCAGCCCCACCTCCGGAGTACGGGTGCGAGACAAGAGTGTGAAGCTCTTGCCTCCTGCTCTCCTGTGGGACCCCAGTGCTCCCCGGTTGAGCCCACCCACTCCGCGCTGCCCCACCGCTGGTACGTCAGCGATCGTGCGGACGAAGCCACTTGCGAGGGCTCTGCCTGCCTGGTTAGCGCGGGCCAGCCCATCGCAATGGCTCATCCGCGCAATCAGACTCGGCTACGCGATTCAGTTCGCGAAACGGCCTCCCAAGTTCACGGGTGTGTATTTCACCAGGGTCAGCCCTGCGTCCGCCCCTGTCTTGCGAGAGGAGATTGCTGTCCTCCTGGCGAAGGATGAACCGGTCCCTCCAGCCGGGATGGAGAGCGGGTTTACAGCCCGCACTTTATCGTACCCAAAAAGAGCGGTGGGCTACGGCCAATCCTCGATCTGCGCGTTTTGAACCGCTGGCTTCACAAGCTGCCGTTCAGAATGCTTACGCAGAAGCGCACCCTCCGGAGCGTTCGTCCTCGGGATTGGTCTGCAGCAGTAGACCTTAAGGACGCGTACTCTTATGTCTCTATACTTCCATGCCACCGTCAGTTCCTGCGGTTTGCGTCTGAAGTCGAGCCTGGCGGTACAAGTCCCCCCCTTTTGGTCTCTCTGTCTCCGCGGGTTTTCACCAAGCTCGCGGAGGGTGCCCCAGCTTCGGCTTGCGGGCATCCGCATACTCAATTATCTCAAGCGACTGGCTGATTTCAGCGCGCTCACGGGATAAATTGATTACGCACAGAGACAGGGTGTTTTGGCACTTCGACCAATTGGGGTTTCAGGTCAACCGAGAAAAGAGCAGCCTCGCCCCCTTGCAGAGCAACTCTTTTCTCGGGTTGGAGCTGGACTCGATCACCATGACGGCGCGCCTCCCCCGAGAGCGCGCCGGGCTGATGCTGGCCTGTCTGAGAGAGTTCGACAGGAATATGTGGTCCCACTGATATTATTTCAGAGGCTCCTGGAGCATATGACATCCGCAGCCGCGGTCTCGCCGCTCGGATGCTCCATATGAGACCACTTCAGCATTTGCTTCACGATCGGGTCCCTAGACGCGCATGGCACGCGAGCGCGCACCGGGTGACTGTCACTCCGCTGTGTCGCCGCGCCCTCAGCCTCTGGATGGACCCTGTGTTCTACAGGCCCGCGGGCCTCTAGAACAAGCGTCCAGGCATGTCGTCGTTTGACGGAAGCTTCCAGTTCGCGCTGGGGGGCTGTGTGTTGCGGGCATGCAGCTGTGGTTCCGTGGTAGGAAGCTGGTTGCATTGGCATCTTAACTGCCTGGAGCTGTTGGCAGTGTATCTCACGCTGCACCGTTTTTTACCAGTGTTAGAAGGGAAACACGTGCTGGTCAGGACGAACAGCACGGTGGCGATGGTGTATATCAACCGCAAGTTGGTGTCGCCGCATGTCTCAGCTCGCTCGCCGTCTGCTCCCCCGGAGTCATACGCAATCGCTGCATTCCATTTTTCCCCGCCGAGCTCAACCGTGCAGCCGCTGCACTCTCACGGCAGTTCGCCTGGGAGAATGGAGGCTCCACCCCCGACTGTCCAGCTGTTATGGGTGCGTTCTGCGCACTGGCTACACAGCTGGCCCCGGGGCGTGCGTAATACGCATTTCTCCAGTGAGCCTACTCGCACAGATGCTGTGTAAAGTCAGGGAGGACGAGGAACAGGTCTATGCATTGCGCCTCTCAGGCCCAATCAAACCTGTATTCTAGCTCTCTCCTCGTGATGGCCCCTCCCTGGCATGTCCCCTGGAAGAAACTTCTTCTTTGGGGACAGGCACCGTTTGGCACCCGCGCCCAGTTCTATGGACATCACGTGTGTCCCATAGATGGAGCGCGGAGGACTTAGGTGACCTACCGTTAGGTGGTTAACACCATCACTCAGGCCTAGAGCACCCTCTATGAGGCATG